>JARBJD010000341.1:0-76653 GCA_033064195.1 Blattamonas nauphoetae
ATTTGAGCACTTGCTGTGTCGTCGGTTCGTAGTGTCTGATCTCTCTCACAGGGTGTTTGAATGGAGTTGTTCTGATTGACATTGGTGGATTGGAATTATGTCATCATCGTCCTCCTCTTCAAATTTCCTCTCCTTCATTGGATATTCATATTCAAACCCCATTGATTTCAAGTTTCTCATCTGTCCAGGAACAACTAGGTCTTCAGGTGATTGAATTGCTATTGGTCTTTGCACTGGAATTGGTATTGGTCTTGCCTCTGCAGGCCTTCGAATCCGTGGTGAAAAATTCACTCTCTGAGTCACCTCGTGATGATAAAATTGATATGCTTCGAATGCAAGTTTAGCAGTGCTATCCCGAATACGAACTCCTAGGAAGTTGCTTACAAATTGTTGAACTACTCTTCTTCCATCAGGTAGTGATAATTCGGAATAAACCTCCATTGAACCAATCCTCGAGTATGTTTCATCATTTCCATCAAAGGTCCATTAGAATCAGCGCCATGATGACAGGTAAAACGTTAGTTAAAGTCCATTTCTTTTCGACTATTTCGTTTTTCGAATGCTGTGTGCACCGAAGTAACCTATTCACTAAAGTATTAATCTGTCGTGTATTCATTTATACAAAAATAAAGTTTGTGTTTATTCAATTATAAAATCAGTAGCTTTCAGTCCATGAATGAATGGAGGACAGGATTCATTTTCAAGTACGATTGCCTTCAGATGAATTCCACTGAGACTGAGTTTCTGTTGTTGTATTTTTGCCATCTCAAATCCATTTGTATTCTCTTCGCTCACGATTCTTCTCGTCTGGAACGCATCATTCTGATGCTTGAACCGTTTTACGGTGAAGTTCAGTGTTGTAGTCACAGTTTTCTCTCCATTCAGGCACTTCACATAATCGTCACTTGTGATATTTGTTTTCTTTAGAGACACTCCTTTGATCTTACATTTCTCATCGAGAGAGTAACACTTTGGTGCAAGACAGATCATCTGTTCACCTTCCTTTTCAATTGCTAATCCCAACAGCTTCTTCTCATCGTCAACTCCTTTTTCAGGATTGGGGAACCATTCGTATTTGTGAGCATCATAGAATTCTTTGTCAGCAATAACATGTTCAAATTGTTGATGGATTCCAGCATTTGGATCTCCACTAATTGCCCAATAAGCAGAATCAGTATCACCCTCACAGAAATGAATCTTGTTCATGTCTAGGCATTTGTTCATGAAGTTGTAGATGAAATTCAGATACCAGAACTTGGCATTGTCGAGTGTGAACACTGCTTCTTGCAGACATGTTTTGCACGATGCTTTCTCTCTGTCTTCAATCACAATGTAGTTGTCCTCATTGATCTCTCTTGTCGCTACAAATCCTTTCATCATTTGTTTCAAATACGTTCTCTTCTCATTGCAGATTGTGATTGAGTTGTACTTCTCAGTGTTCATTCCATCATATCCGTAGCTTCCATTCAAGTTGGTCTTACAGAATTGTTCCTTTCCCTTGTTTCCAACCTTCATTGCTTCTATTCTATCATTCATGAATGACGTCACAAATGGTTCGAATCCAGCGTGTCTCGAGAACACCATCACACTCTTAATATCATCAAGAATGAAGTGGCAGTAGTCGATGAGGAACCACAGATAGTATGTCGAAAAGAACATATACTGATCGTGTGCTCAGAGTTGGGTCAGCTTCCGTTGTTTGTCATCAGTCTTCAATCCATGTTTCTTCATCAGTGTATGTCTTCTCTCAATGTTTCTTCTGTTATTGACCACAATGTTTCTGAAGATTGGTGGGAAGTTCATGAAATCATTAATGTATTTCTCATCGATGTGTCCTTTCAGTTCTCCAACGAACAATGTCTTCTGATTTTTGTCTTCGATAATCTTACGGCATTCTTTGTCTCCTGTTGCGGTGAACAAACATCTTCTTCCTGTACACTCTGTGATTCGTGTATGGATTGTTCTTGTTCTTGATTGAAAGCACTTGGATAAAGTGAATTGAAATCAACACCATAAACGTGAGTCATTTTATGTTCTGTATCTTTGGAGACAACTTTTCCATCTTCATATGTGAAGTGATTGATTGGTGTCACGTCTTTAATGTTCTGTCGATGTTGAACATTCGATAATCCACCAGTCACTGGGCTCAACTTGTGATATGTTTGTTCGATTGTCAGAGTCATTGGTAGTGATTTCCAGATGCAGTACTTCTTCAGTTGAATTCTCAATCGAGTGAGATGCTCATCCTTGTCTGACTTGTAGGTGTTGCAGTAATCACAGCAGATCTTCACGTTCTCTTTTGAATGTCCTTTTGAATTGTCGATTCTATCTAATGTTGGTCGCACTGCTTGTGAGAAGTGACTCTTGCAGATATAGCACTCTCTTGCACTGTTGGACGAACCACTCATAGTCTGCTTCAGTGACATTTTTATCAGTACTGCGATGAGCTTTCTGTCTTGATAGATGTACGATGCAACTTTGTACTTCCAGTATTGCTTGGTGATTTTTATTTCTCCAGATTGATCCACTCCATTGAAATCATCGTCGATATCAAAGTCTTTGTAGGCACACGTATTTGATTGCAGAAGCGTTGGCTGACAATGAGAGATTGTGCAACATATCCACTTTGTATTGGAAGTTCAGATCAATCAGATTGTCCAGAGGTGCAATCATACATTCGACGTCTCTGATGTTGTAGAATTTCAGGTATTCCCATCTGTTTTGAATCCTTGTTTGTTCCAATCATCAAAATAAATTGGTAATCAGTGTCGGACATTTCACTGTTGTTCAGACTCGAATAGAATTCATATTTGGAGAATGGTTCTTGTTTGCTCAGCACTGTGTCGTAGTCTGATGAGTCGAATGATTCGTAAGCAAAGAATGATTTCTGGAGTGTAGTGTTTCCTCCGAAAGCTTTGACTGCATTATCCAAAGTCATTGGTCCGGTATACGACATCATGTCAATAAAGCGAAGAACCTGTTGTGTCTTCTCATGTCGGATCAGTACTTGTTTGTACTTCGTTGTTGATCAAGGAAGCTCACCACTTTCCAATCCTTGTCAACGAGATCACGAAAGATGAGATTGATGTCGAATCTGGAACTGTTGAATCAATCACACTGACTTCATTCTGTGAGGGTATTTCAGGATCTTCATAGTAGTTGTCTTCTCGAACTGTCTCAGCATATTTGAAGAGTTCTCTGATCCATTGCTTCACAAAGTCCTTTCCATCTCGAAGATCAAAGTAGATTGACTTCACCTGATTTTGTTTTGATTGCAGATGCAACGGAGAGAGAGGCTTCAAGTGTGAGATCAGTTGTGTGTTGTCATCAGAGAATAAATTGTCAAGAATGAGATCTTCCATGGTTTCGAAATCGTATGTGATGTAGTATTGTGTTGGTTTGAATTCGTCTTGTCTCTTGTGTGCCATCAGAAATTCAAATGTTCTATTGTTGAGAATATGTGGAACATATGGTCTTGGTGTCTTATCAAGTGAGATCTTCTTCACGTGTTTTCCATCAAGTTCTTTGCACTCTCTGAGATGCTTCTCACAATCTCTGCTGTAATTTTTATTCTTCACTTGGAATCCTCTAGACTGACAATATGGACAGAGTTTGTATCCAGTGATTTTCTCAGGATCCACAATGAACATCACATGAACGAGTGTGGCTGTTAATGGAATCATCAGAAGTGAGAGAACGCTTGCATCATCATTTTCGTTGATGTACGATTGACTGAGGAAGTAACGACCTTTGGGGTCACTAGTCGAACTAGAGTTCGGGTACTTCTTCTTGTCTTCGTCGTATTCATAAATGTGAACTGTGATGTTGAATTGAATCATTGCTTTCTCAATGTCTGATGCAATATCAAACCCAGGATAATTCTGAAGATGTGGGGTCAATTGTCGAGATTGGAGATGAGTGAGATTCATCCATTGTGCGAACAATCTGTAGGCTTCACTGTTCCTCATATTGATAGATATTTTCTTGCCTTGAACTTCAGGAAGTGTGAGGAATGATAGCTTGAAAGAAGCAGATATTGTACTCAGAATCGATGTATCGAACATTCCTCGTTTTGATGTGTTCAGTGAGAATTGCATTGGCTTTTCCTGCAACTGGGAATCGATAGACTGCAACCAGTATGGAGTGGAATGCAATGTACATTGTCTTCGTATCCATCAGTGTTCTCTCTTGAGATTCTTTGATTAGATTGATTGCATATTTTGAATACTCATTGATGTCGCCTGAACTTCCTGATCACGGTTGGAAACTCTTTGATGTGTTCTCCAATTCTGGTCTGAAGTCATTGTAAGTTGTCTCATCTTTGTCTTTTCTCTCGATGATCTTTCCAAAGTCAATACAAATCTTGAATGGATGATCTTTCTCTTTGTCGAACACTGCTTTAATGAAGGTTGTGATTTCTTCAACGTTCTTCAAGTGATTGTGGAAGTACAACTGATTTGGTTTTCCATTATCCTCAACCTTCTCGACCTCATTCTTTTTGAACTTCCTTCGTGCATTCATGAGACAAGAATTGAATGCTGCTTTGTCACGCGGTTCAGCAAGTAATATGCATTCTTCAAATCCATCAAATGTCTGTACTTCTCTCTTTTCCATTTGTTCATTTTTCTTCTGAATGATTAACAGATTCTTCATCCAATGATCCATCAGCTTCTCTTCAATTGATTTCAGTTTCCACGTCATTTTGAACACTTGCTTTTTCAGTTCATCTTTGTTCACTCTTGGATTTTCTTTCATGATTTGCATTCTTGCTTTGCTGTCTTCTTCATTCATCATTGCATTGTTATTGTGCTCTTCCAGTTTGTGAATAAAATCATCAATCTGATAGTTGGTAATATTCCTTATCTCTCCTTCAAAATGGAGATCTGGATTCTTGAGCATTGACAGGAGATATGCACGATGATGTTGGTAGTTTCTAATGTTTGGATTATATGTTCGATCATAGCCATGTTCATCCTTGAATTCAAAGGTGGTGTTTGGAAATAGCTCTCTTATTTTCGTGATGCTGTCTGTGACAAATTTCAGTGTCGCCGCCATTTACTACAAATTAAAAATCCGAAAATAAAAAGTTGAGCGTTTATTTCTGTTTTCTCTGATGGGGCTTTATCGTTGCCTTTAGCCAGGAATCAAGTCTAATTCTGAAGACTTCACTTCCGCCACTCTCTCGATAAGTGAATGGAACCAGAACTTTGGTGTACTCACCTACGAGCTCACAATTGTATTTCTTCAGTTCATTTTCGACGAATGATTGAGTGTAGTGTCGACGTTTCGCGAAGTGAGGTCTGTTTCCTGATTCCACAACTTTGGTTTTATTCTCCATTCAACTCCCTCATGAACATACGTCACCGGCACATTATTTCTGACATACTCAGAGACTAGTGAACAGTTCTCTTCTCTCATTGATTCAATTAATGCTTGTTCTGAACATACTCGACGTCTTTCGTTGTACATTTCAGTTGGATTCATTTAATACAAATTAAAATATACTGGCTGACCGAGGTGACCGGGTCACTTTTGGCCAAAAGTGGTGACGGTCAGTGACCGGAGGTTTTCGAAATATGGGTGAGATCTGAAACGATCTTTATTTGTAATTTTCCAAAAGTGGTTTATAAGAGCATGATAGACTGTTGTTGGAGAGAATGTTAGTTAAAAGAAATTGTTATTTCCCAATAATCACGTAAGAAGCCATACTCTCTCTTTCAGGATGGTGCCAGGAAAAAAATGACAGGAATGATCGAGACTGACATTCGAAAATGGACCTTCACAGTGAGAGATGAATCCAAAAATCTTAAATCAACTTTATCTTGTGAAGTGTAAACATTTCCTTCTTGAGAAACGGACGTACCGAATGACGTTGGCTGACTCCCATTTTCTTCTCTGGTTCAGGTCCTTGTCGAGTTGTCTGCAGTGAAAGTGGAACGAGAACACCATCGAGCAGAACGAGTCAGTGGAGGAGAACATTTCAGCTTCGTCTGGCCTGGAAGTTTCTCCTGTTGTTTGGTCATCTTCCTTGTTCTGTTCATCATTCTCTGTTTGTGTTTATCTTCGTTCTCGATCTTCTGTTCCTCTTCGTCCTGTTATGGTTCCTCTTCTTCCTTCTCTTCTCCTCTTTCTCTGCTCGTCATCCAGCTCGATCAATCTTCCCAACTCCTCTGTCTCTGTTCTTCTTCTCCTTCTCATCTTTCCTTCTCGTCTTCCCGTTCTTATATTCATCTTTCAGATCATGCTGAAATTCAAGGTCCTTCAAGAACAGAGACTACACTAGTAACGACTGATCGCTCAACTCTCCTTCATCGCTTCCACAATCGATGTGAGTATTGTTTGGTTGCTTCTGGAGAGGGCTAGTTTTCGAGAAGGACAGTCGATGATTCGTCGAACGATGGTTTCAGCGGAGAGGAGACAAGCGAGGAGGAGTGAGAGACCATCGACACATCCGGAAGTGGCGATATCTAGGCAGAGTTCTGCATCGATGGAGAAGTGAGAGGAGGACAAAATCTTTGGAGAGATCATCGTTGATGGGGTGGAGGAACGAATTCTGTTGGACAGCTGCTTTCATCAGATCGACCGCATGGTCTTGCAAAAAGTTGAGTCTGGACAGCACGGAATCGCGGAGGAAGGACCCAACGATGAAGAGAGGAGGGATTGTGAACCTGCTCGCTGCTGTGCCATGCAATCGAAGTACAATTCGCGGGAGAGTGCGAAAGGGTACTCCACAATGTCCTTCGACTCGTTAATCCACAACAGGATGAACTGCCAATACAGGGTGGTGAGAGAAGTGTTGTTCTTGGAGAGCGTGAGGACGGCTGTGGTGCTGTATGACTGCCCACACAACATGATAATCGACGAGACGGGCGATATCCTTCGTCTTCCAGATGACTCACACTCACCACTGTCGTACACAACAGCGCGCCGAGTGCAGCCTTTGCGTGTTCTTCATCTTTCGGCGGGATCTGGCAGTCATCTTCCGTTAGCAGCGTGATTTCAGCCTGACTCTGCGTGGATCGGGACGGGCTCCTCTTTCCGGACAGGAAGTCGGAGATGCGGATGGACAGGCCGTGTGAGGAGAGGATCGTCGCAGCGTCGGGCGAGAGAAGTGCGATGTCTTTGAGAAGATGGATGAGTGGGATGAACTTTGCCAGGTTTCTCTGGAGCCGTCTCGTGTCCTCTTTCTGCTCGTCCTTCGCCTCATCTGCTCGAAGAGGAGCGATTAGTGGCTTCGTTGTTCGTTGGTAGTCAGGATTGACTTGGAAGAACTACGTTCCGTGCACGTTCGAATCTGTCGAAGATTATGATAATAATTCTTCACAATAAACTACTCGCCAACATTGACGGGATGGCAATTGACGGAAAGGCAAGAAACAAAGGCCTGAATGTTGACGAAAGATGATGAAGTTTCTTGCATCTCCACAATCAGCCCCTGAAGCGCGAGGAACGTTTTCATGATGTCAATATCTGAATTGTTCTGCATTCGGCCAGGAATTGACTGTTGATAGGTAATCTTAGCTGGAACAGTCGGTGAATTGGCAAAGAGTGAGAGACGAAGAGGAAGGTGGGCGTTGAGGATTTGGATGTCTGAATTCATATAACAAGTCGCACACAGGTTCTGAAAACCGACAAAATCAAATGAGCGCTGCATAAAAACATTCTTCACGGATTTCAGAGCAAAGTGGACAGTTGGTTTGTTGAATAGACGAGAAATAATTGTGGTGATCGATCTTCCGACTATTTGGCCACGAGAAACAGCATGGGCAATGATTGGTTGCTGAGTGCCAGGATCAAGAGTGAACAACGCGCAGAGAATGGCGTGGACGACGTGTTTCAGAATAAAGAAGAAATTTGCAAAGATGGCGCCCTGGTGAGTAGTAGGATCGTTACATGTGCGATTTGCGAGAGAAGGTCTGAATAGATGGGGGTATACTGTCGAATGGAGGTAAGAATGATGACCAATGAATGGACACTTTGTCGGACAGCGCTAGATGGAGACGATGGGAAGATCGGATTTGTTTTTCCAAGTTTGATTGAAAAGTCGTCTCATTCCACCTGTATTGGCAATAAAGACAGAATAAAACAGTTTTCGACCAGTTTTCGGCATTCTGAGTCGATCTGACCCTTAAAAAGAAAAATAGACACTGACCGAGCCAAAAGGCTCGGTCACGCCAGTATAAATTAAAAATTCAAAAATAAATTTTCATTCGTGATTTTATCATTTGTGATCTTCCGAGACTTCAATTCTGCCTTCGATGGGTTCGATCAGTCTTGTTCGATCAGAGAAAGTCCTTCAATGGGACTCGATCCTCTCATTTCGTTCCTGATGGTTCTTTCCCGTTTGATTTAGGTGTGTTATGCTTTCTACTTTCACATTTGTTCTCTTTTCTTTTTTGACATCTCATTCTTGTTCTCGATCATCGACTTTTTTCTACTCCTCTCATTTAGGTACACTAATGTGTCTTATCTTCTGAAAATTCGTTTCTGACTTCTCTTCAACAGGTTTGTTCTCTTTTTTGATAAATCTCTTCATAAAACTTTCTCTTGTACCAGATCGGATCGAACCAAACTCGACCTCAACATTCAGGTACACAAGTGTGTTTTATCGTTTGAAAGGATGTTGCACAACCGACACTCCACAGGTATTCTCTTCTTTTTATTCATCTTTTCATAAAACATCTTCATGTACTCGATCTGCGTGATCATCAAACTCAGGTACACTATTGCGTCTTATGACCAGAAAGTGCTGTTCACTGAATATTTGAAACAGGTTTGCTCTCTTTTTTGTATTATCTCTTTATAAGACACAATGACGTACCAGAATTTTCACTTCACTTTGACATTCTCTTTTCTGGTACAACACTTCACTTTATCCTCTCATTTTCACTTCATTGTCAATTTTTCTCATTGTCTCTCACTTTTTACAAAATTAAAATTTAAAATGACGTGAACAAAATTTTGATCCTCATCTTTGCTCAAAAACTTCGTGATTCATCGATAAAATTGTATGCGTTGGTACACCACTTTGTTTTACTTTCATTCAACTTTCATTTCACCTTTTACACTTCACTACTCTTCGATTTGTGCTCTTCATTTTTCTAAAACACAACGGTGTACCAACAAAACGCGATCTGAAGTGATCATCCAGATCAGGTACACCACTTCACCTTATCGTTTCATTTCACAACTATTTGATTTCAATTCTCTTTTGATCAAAACAAGGTAGAACACAGAACTAAAAAATGTTTGATCGTCAAGATAAAAATGAACTGTGAGATCTGGTACATGAATGTGTTTTATCACTTCAAACCTTGTTTCACTTCACAATTTTGATCTCTTTATTGACATTTTTGCTCTAATCTTTCATAAAACAAAGTGGTGTACCAACGAGACTCAATCTGAAATGATCGGTGAGATCTGGTACATGAATGTGTTTTATCGTTTAGTTCTCACTTCAATCATTGTTTTTTACTCTTGTTTTCTGAAATTTTGATGAACACGTTCATAAGGTGAAGTGGTGTACCAACGAAGTGAGAAAAACAATGACTGGAGAGATCTGGTACGTCACTTCACCTTATCGTTGCTAACATTGTTTCACTTCACAATTTTACTCTAATTAGAAACATTTTGGTCAAACTCGTTCATAAAGTGAAGTGGTGTACCAACGGAACGCAAAGGATCAAGATCGCTCCGATCTGGTACATGATTTTGTTTTATCGTCTCATTCTCACTTCACTCACTTGTTTTTTCTCTTTGTTTGTGAAATTTTGACGAACCCGTTCATAAGGTGAAGTGGTGTACCAACAAAACACAAAGAATCAAGATCGCTCCGATCTGGTACATGATTTTGTTTTATCGTCTCATTCTCACTTCATTTACATTTTAGTACTCTAGTTTTGTGAAATTTAGATGAAGATGTTCATCAAACTCAATACTTTCCCACCATTTTCACTATTTCCATTTCACCATTCACTAACATACTTGCCCACTTCATTTTAGCTTCATTCACCTTCATTTGGTCTAATTAAGAGAAAAAGTCGACGAAAAATGAAGTATTGTGATGTGCTCGTGAAGTGTGAATGACTGAAAAATGGGTTGTAAAATGAGGGGAATGAAGAGGAGAGTTGAATACCTGAAATGTGAAACGTGGAAAGTGAAATGAGAGATGAAAGGTGTTGAAGTCGTTTAAGCTTAGACAAACGGTATGATGGAAAAACACATAAAACCAACATTATGAAAAAACTAGTCGTTAAAAGTGTCGCGAAAATTCAGTACTCCCTCCTCGAAAGGTGAGAAAGAAGATGTGATGTGAGAAAATCGGGGCAAAAATCGATATGAGTGAAAAGTTGGTGAAAATGCGGTGCAAAAAAGGTGCGTTCAAAAAAAGAGGACTATGAAGGTGAGGTGATCGGAAACCTAGGAAAAGCGTCGGAAGGACGCGAATGCGAAGAAAACGAAAAATCTAACGCAAAAAACGAAAACTGACCAAAAAAGTGGTGAAAGATGAGGTGCAAAAGTGAACGTTCGAAGAGCCGCCAAAAGGCGACTCCGAGCGAAATGAAGTGTAAAAACGCAAATAGGAGGCAAAAGTGATCCTAAAAAGTGAAGTGCTGAAAGCGCATACATTTTTTTTAAAATTCGGAGAAACTCGAAAAATGGAATATGGGTTGATCTAGAAAAATCCCGATCCGGCCTTGATCTAACCAAAAATTCCAAAAGTGTTTTTATCGCGAATTTCACCTTCTGAAATCGATTTTGTAATTTTAGAAGGTGTTTGAGGTGTGTTTGAGCCATTTAGCAGCAGTTTTAAGCAAGTTCTGAAAATCGACTTTTGGTAACTTTTCGACCACTGTTCGGTACGTAGCTCCGCGAATTCTCAACCGATCTTCATCAGGATTGTTTTGATCGACGACTCACATCGTCTCCGACATTTTAGAATTTTTTCGATTTTTTCGAAGTGGTTCTCAAGTTGGATTCACTTTGTTGTGGTCAAAAATAGATTTTCAGTGTTTTCATGACCTCTCGTGGTACTTTCTCAAGTGAGGACGGTCTCCAAAATACAACCAATTGTCTAGTCGAACGTAATACTCATTCTTTGTTCGTAAATCGCGATATTTGAATGGCTCAAGTACCTTTGTGTATGTTCCAATGAGTTCGCAATTCTCTTTTCAATACATTTTCAACAAATGATTGAGTGTAATGTTTTCGTTGACAATTATGAGCTCGATATCCTTTCATCCATTTCGAGGGAATCACTTTCCATTCGATTCCTTCGTACCGGTATGTGACAAGTGAATCAGCATACTTGTATTCAGAAATGAGTTCACAATTTTCATTTTCAATGATTCGAGAAACTTTTCTTTCGTGCAACAATTAGATGCTGAAAGATATCTCTGGCGATTCAGATGTGGTCTGTATCCTTTGACGAAATTATTGACATACGCTCGATAAATGTCATCTGGTTTATCTTCGTGCACGTATTCGAAAGTACTCGCCGTGAGATATGTTGTTCCTTGTCGATTGAGAGTTGGTGGTGATTTCAGAATCAATTTTTCTTTCTCCAAAATTTCCAGTAGTTGAGTTGGTGTCAAGACAGAGCTCATTTTATCCAAATTAAAAAATTGAATAAAAAAAGAAATCGACTTTGTTTTCTGAAAGCACTCAAAATTTGCTTCAAAAAAGACGCTTCAAAAGAGGTCCAAATATTTGACATATTTTTGGAATTTAGGTCAAATATTGACATCGTCAAAATGCATAAAAGACTTTTAGTTCAAGATTCAAAAGTGGGTCAATCGGAATTGAGATTTGACTTCTATTTATCGATCGAGACCAACGTGGTTCTTAATTCTTCTCTATAACTACTAATTATGACTGAAAACTGTTGTATAATTGATAGTTTCGATCAACCCCTTGTTACTCCATTGGGAGTTGATAGAAGAGATGAAGTGATTAAGTTTTTCTTTTTCTGCCTTTCTTTTTGGTTCCTGTGGTGGGCGGTGGGTCTAATATTTCTTCATCTCTTCTTTCAATGCCATTGTCGTGATCACTCTTCATAGTAGTGTCAATAATCCACGCCATGTCAATAATTCACGATCTTTCAGGAAATGACTGGTGAGGACATTCTAAGGACATGGTTGGACTGTTTCGAGATATAGAGGTCAAAGATCTGAGGAGAAGGTCCCTTTTTATGTGCAATGGGCTGATCAGAACAAACTGTCTCGATTTCTCCTTTAAACAACAATTCAGCCAGCATATTCTGATAATAATGACATGAAACTTCAACTTATGGAATATTAAGCTTGATTATCTTCACAATATCACTGTAAGATCAAATTGTGGGACAAATTACAGGGTGTCCCAGAAGTAGTATAACACGATGGGTTGATCAGTTTCTTCTGATCTTGGGTTTGAAGCATCAGTCATCTTTCTCTTCTTCTCAATGCTTCTATCTTTCACTTTTGATCATCTCACCACTGTATCATTAATCATACTTCCATATTTGTTGAAAAAACGCGAGATCAAAAAACGAGGTCCAACACAGTTCAAGAGATATCGTGGGAATATTACCAAGGAGGCCGTGGTGAGATGATCAAAAGTGAAAGATAGAAGCATTGAGAAGAAGAGAAAGATGACTGATGCTTCAAACCCAAGATCACCAGAAACTGATCAACCCATCGAGTCATACTACTTCTGGGACACCCTGTACGGATTTTGTTTCTTGTCTTCGGGTGTATCGTTTCTCATTCCCAGTTTCTTACTTGTTTCGGTCTGATGCACCTTATTCTACTGATTGTTCAGTGGTCTTGCGGGTTCTCGTTCGGCTCTCCCACATTGTCGGACATTTTTGGCTGACTGTTCGGCTTTAGTGTTGTCTTTTCATATGTCGACGACTGGGAGAGAGGAGAAGCAACATGTTGTTGAGACAGGTCGATGTACATGTTCCGCTGCAAGGTTGGGGTGTGAATGGAGAGTTCGTGAGCGTCGGATCGCCATCTGTGATGTCGAGATAGACCATTCATGAAGTCTCGTTCTTCCCTGTAGACTGATCGCGATGCCCCATCTACTGTCTTCATATACGCCTGTGGCTCGCATCATTCGTCCGTGATCTTCTGATCGGGCCTGACCGACTGAGAGGAAGGCTGTGTGAAATGGGAGAATGATGAGGGGAAGGAAGAGAGCCAGGTACATCTGCATCAGAATACGAGAGTGCGCCACTGTGGCAGGATCAAGAATGGCAAACAGATCCTTCGTGAGCTGCGATGAGAGGATGCAGTTTCCGCTCAGAGTCTGCTCCACGTGTGCTTCGAAGGTTGGACCATGTGTGATCTCAAAAGGGATGAAAGAATAGAACGCGGATACCGAATTGAGAATATGGAGAGAGTCGTCGTACAAGAGGAAGTCTGTGGTGAGCGAGGAAAAAGAATGAGATGAAAAGAGCTTCAAACATTCCTCGAGAGCAGAACGGCGGAGAGCGGTCCATTGAATGCTCAGTCTGTGACACTAATTGTATCAAGGTTGATGGACGATGCGGAAAATGAAGTGGAATTGATTTCCCTCCTGACATTGAGAGAGAACACCTGTGCTTGATGCGATCACACCCTGGCCAATGGACTCTTTCACAACGATGACGAGTTGTTCCACTTAATACGTTGTTGCATGACTCAGTGATCATCAGCTCTTGCAAAAATTCTTCCAATTGCTTCTTTAGACGACAAGCTAGCTGTAACTGTGATGTCAGAGAGGAGTCAATGACGATCATGTTGGTATTAGTGGGATGTTCCAGACCTTCTTCGTGTGTCGAGCAGGGAAGTTGGAGGAGAGAACAGTTCGGTGTGTTGGCTCCTTTGGCTTCGAGATAAGGACGACTCAGACTTCTCTGCGATGGAAGGAGGCTGAGGTGTGTTCTCCTCTTCATTCGTCTCAGGTTCAGATGCTGGCTCGTTGAAAGTGTCCTTCCCTATGTTGAATCGATCATCATTCTTCCCCAACTGTGACATCCATGTCGCGGATCGTCATCGTCCGGAGAGATTCCATTGGATCGCTCTCATCGATAGATGGGATGGGCAGTTGAGTTGGATTTCGGGAACCACAGTATCACAGTCTCGTTCGTCCAGTAGCGACCGGAATGTGGATGAGCGAGTCGTCCATCACCTCACTGGGTCGGATTATGCATGTTTTCTGGCTTGCAGGAGCTTGGGGAATTATCATCGAGCGCAGTTCGAAGTCATCCATAGCTGTTGTCATTGCTGTGTTGACGCCAGTGTGATTCTGATTTGGAGATTGCACGGCTGGTGATTTGTTCCTGTACCAGTCACCAACCACATCACAATCGTCGTTTTTCATCCACAGCGATTCGGGTGTTGTCCAGTCTCCCTCCGTTGTTGTCAGAGTGGTCGACGAGTAGTGGAGGTTACGATTCACTGAAGGGAACGGAGCGTATCTGGCTGTGTTGTCAGTGAACGAGCAGTTCGTCAACGAGACTTCTGAGGAATCAATGAACAGGGTACCGAAAGAAGAGACAGAAGACTCCGATGTGAGGCCTTCCATTGCCGTTGGTTGGACATTACTGACGACAAGGCGAGTGAGGTTATCTGGCGTCTGAGAGAGGATCTCGTCGGATCGAAGGAGGAGAAGAACAGGATCGGAGACAGACGAGAGGAACGTCAGGCTGGTGAACGAGTGCGTGTATGTCTCGACGATTCACTGATCAGTAACAATCAGCACGGGTGACGACGAGAAGACTGTGTCGTTGCTCGGAACTCGATGTTGGTGAGGGGGAGAGACCCAGCTGCAAACGTGAGAAGATTCCGTAATTTATGGACGGTGAGATGGACAGAGCGGTGAATGTCACTTTTTGGATGGCTAGCGAACCAGACAAGACGTTGATGAGCGCTTCCCTCGCTTCAGCGTGCGGGGAGAGGGAGAACACGAGCGAGGCGATGGCGGAGGAACCTAACATGAAAGTGAGGAGAGTAGCCCCGTCATTTCATTGTGTGGGGTTCCCATCAGACGCTTTGCGGCTATCTTCAGCGAGAGGCAAGGTTCGTGATGATCCCACACTTCTTTGTGTGCTGCGCTGAATCACTTCCCAAATCGATCGTAGACGATCTTTGTCTGTGTCGACGGTGAAATCGAAACTGATCGAACCTGTCCCGATCTCTTCTGTACGCCTTGACTATGAGACGAAGATGTCCTTCCCATCATCCGTGCTTTTCGAGATTGGTGTGTTGAAGACTGGTGAGGAAGTGGAGTACTCACCAGAAAACGACGACAGAAGAGGTGTCGGCAGCAACACATTCCTTGAAAGTGCACCAATCAATGGAGAGAGTGACCGATGATGCGTCGAAAGATACAAACACTGCCCCTCCTTTATCCGCGGTTGAGCTGCAGGTGACATCGATTACGACGTTCGAGGTTATGGTGATGGAGTGACTAGTGGTAAGGACAACTGACACAACTCCTCCATCGTCTTCATTGCGGGCGATGGATAGAGTGAGCAGTTGAAGCACTTCAAGACCGTGCATAATCGATGGAGGGAACAAGAAGAGAGTCGGTAACATGTGGCGGAAGAAGGCAGACAAACGAAGATTTCTCTTCCTTTGAAAGTATCCGAGGAGGAGACAGAGCATCAGTGTGATGGAAGGGATGCGGTTGAATGGTGGAAGAAGCTCTGTTGTGTCAGGTGTGAGAGAAAGAATTGAATTGACTGTCCGAGGGAAGGAGCAATTGAACACGTACAACAACTCAGGGAGAGAGATTTCTGGCGTTGTGATGAGAGGCATCTTGTGAGTGAAACGATATGGCATCAGATGGTATGCATTCCGAGGAACAGTCACGATCACATTGAGTTCGTCGTGGAGGTGTCTGTACGTATCAGTGACTGAGTCCAAGACGATTGTGGACTGGTTGATAATCGATCTGATCTGGGAGAGGGCGAACTGGGGTATCGGAGTTTGGAGGTGGATACTCAAATGCGATGCTCCAGTTGCTCTGTTGAGCTCGTCGTTGGTTGATTGTGTGCCAAGTTCCGTCTGCACCGTCGACGCGTCTCGGCGATGTTGTGTTGATTGTTCCCGCTTGGACAGAGAGCGTCGACCAGAACTCTCTTCGGTTGAGACACTTTCAGAATGGTTGTGTCGGTTAACCGGACGTGAAGATTGATACCCCGACTGCTCGAACTCTTTGACCAGCCGATCGCGAGATCGCGTAAGGCCGGCTCTGTACAGTCTCATGAGACGATGAAAATTAATGTGAGTAGTCCGTTCCGTGACGTTCAAGTCAAACAGTTGAAAAGTGGCACCCAACGACGATGTTGGAGTGTACGGTGAGAATAAGGAGCAATCAGCATCTGCACATCAGGCATGATGTCTCCGTACGAGTGACCAACGAGGGCAGTCGAGTCGACTGTTGTTGTTTGCCCCTTCCCACCCGACAAATCGGACGAGCTGTTATGGATCCCACGTGCATTGGGGCTCATGATGCTTTTCCCGACACGTGGATGAGCTCTGTTAATGCGTGGAAATGGGAGCTACGATCCATCTGTCGAGTTGATGCTTGTTTTGCTCCTGTAGTGGCTGAGATTGGGCAGGTGTCGTTGAAGCTGAGGGAGTCGAGTTGGGATTGCGTGAGTTTGTACATCAAACATCAAATCTTCATTTGCTTCGTCCGTTCCTGTTCCGAGAGTGTGAGATGACAGGTCGAATAGTGAGCAGCAGTCGGGGCTGAGCTAAACGAGAGCGTCAGGGAGATCAGGGTGAGGGTACGTTTCGAATTCTTTGGATTCACCAACACAGACGAGTGATCAAACCTGAACGGAGTCATTGTTTCGCTGTGACGGAAGTCCACCAAAAACTGTCTGGACGTGGCAAAGGAGGAAAGCGAATTGACAGGCTGGAGTGAAGTCAATATGCAATAAAATCCGCGAAAACATTCAAGGCATCACAAAGCCAGCGATCCGCCGTCTAGCTCGTCGAGGCGAGGTGAAGCGCATCTCGAACCTGATCTTCTACGAAACATGCGTGATTCTGAATATGTTCCTGGAGAGCATTGTTATTTAGAACCAGACGTGTCAGATATGTTGAGGACGAGTTCATGTTTCCCTCAACGTCATTTTCGTGACGAAGGGCTGACAGATTCGTGATTCTCGTTGACAGAATCTTCAGACCATTCATGATCACTCGATTTTCACTTTGCTTGTCCTGAACGAGGAGATTAGCCTTCAGAAGGCTTCCCAGCGACGTTAGTTCATCATAGTGGCTCTGCATATTGGTAAAATTGATGATTGTTGTGATGATGTGTGATTGTGCCTGGAGAGAGATGGGGAAATATGCGGAAGTGTCTCTCGAAGTGTGAGCGTCCTTTCTGAAGTGGAGAACCGACAGACGCAATCTGTTCTTCCTGAGACGGTGTGGATGTTCGGATCTGAGAATCGTTTGGGGCTGTTCAGATTGGTTTCTATGATCGCCTTTCGTGACCTCAGTTCGGCTGGCGAGGTTAGATCGCACTGAGAGTTGTCTCTGTGGAATTCTGGCGCTTTCACTGGGTGGAATTCTGGAAGATACGTTAGAGTCCGTCGGAGAGAACTCGACATCTGGAGGTTCCTCTTTGCAAAATATGGTGCCAGCTGGAAAGATATTGGTGATTCAAGATACAGCGATGTTGAATCTGACCTAGACTGGTACGGAGAGGACGAATGGAAAGAGTTCGAGATGATTCGATCTTCATCAATGGTGTATTCTCAACTGTATGGTAGATCATGTAAATGTGGGAAGACGTTCAGCAAGTTAAGGCAAGCTGGGAGAGTGGTTGAGAATGTCTGGGAAGTCATTCAGAGCGAACAGTATCGTCGATGTCCTCGTGGGAGTTGTGATCGCTATATCTTCCGAGCGTGTGGACAATTTGTGTGATGGTACGAACTGTCATAATATACCCAAACTACAGGTTGATTCAGTTGATTCAATTGAGGTAATCATGGATAAAAATCATCTTCAAAATTGGATCTCACCCATTTTCTAGATTCGACATTCATCATTTACAAACCCGAGAGGTTTATGCGTGCATTAAACCTAATAAAATCGTGAATACTCTCTTTTTCACTCATTTCTCCACCATTATATGACTATGTGACTTGGTTATGTTGATCAGAACTGACATCCCACACTTTCTTCACACCTCGCTCCTGTCAAGATCTGTCAAATAGCTTAACCACTTCAGGAAAATCATCACACTGATGGTAGTATTGTCCATATACATGAGTGACATGGCAAAAAGCCATGTCAGTTGTCAGTCATTTTTTCGTCAGATGTCCATGGGTCTGATCAAAACCTCTTTCTTTGATACTTCACTACAGATCGCCAGTATGTTTTCATCTTGTTTCTATTCTCTTTTTTACGGATAAATATTTGTTTTACAGTCTCAGCAGGTCTGCCGTATGAAAACCAGTTCGACAGCGATTATTCAATATGGAACGACATGCAAAGAGAAACCACTCACGTCAATCACACTCCGCATCGTACTAGCGGGATTACTCTCTCAATCGAATCACCCACAGGAATATCTAGTTTGTGTTCGCTTTCTTTCATTGCCTGACAGTCGAAGCAGATTCTGAACAGATTTGACTTGTTTCCTTCTGAAGACCAGGATATGACGAAAAACAGTCAACATGAAACTTATTGAAACATGCAACAGTTTGTTGTCTCTGGAAACTCCATTCGCATTTGCCCACATCCATCATTCAGCAAGATGAACTATGAGTTCACGAACTCACTTGGGACAGAATACAAGATGATTTTGACAAGAACCTGCGTGGTGACATGGAAAGAATTCGCAGTATGACCGAAGAGATCGCGCACAGTCTCGATCGTGCTATAGTTGGCGACAAATTAGAAACATCAAGCCAGTCTCATCCTATCAGACGCACCCATCCTTGTTCTCGTCTGACGTGTTGTCGCTCTTCTCCTCGTCGCTCTCGTCGTCCAGGTCGGAGTTCACTTCAGGGTGTGTTGTGTCGTCTTCTCTCTTTCTCTCCATGAGCGATGTCGCATCTGTCTCTTTCGTGTTATTCATCTCGAAGTTGTGATTGTTCTCTCTTTTCCTCTCAGTTTATCGTCAACGGAGAACAGATCACGCGACTCGTCGTTGGACACGTCGATCATTTCGTTCTTCTTCCTCGCCTCCTTCCAAACCGATGATGATTCCACACAATTCACATCGTCTGTCTCGTTTCTCTTCGACGACTCGTCATGCTACCTCACGTCGCTCCCATCATCCCTCCCAACCAACACGTCGTCCCCCATCACCACATCCACGACCCACTCAAGTTCAGTTCCGTCGAGGAAGTCGTCAGTTGCGACTTCTCAGTCGGGACTGTCGCGTCACTCATCATTCGTCTATAACTGGGAAGGGACGACGGAGACACACATCCACCACGTCAGACCCCTCCTCAGGCCAAATCAAGTCCAAAATGACCACCGCGGCAATCACAGACCATCCCCCTCACTCCTCGGCGATTGACGGGAAAGCGGACGATGATGAGGACGGCGGAGACAATCTCACCGTCAACATCGTCACCACAGCGAATAAACAGCGTCGACCAGCGTATTTGGCAAGTGAACTAACTCCGTCACTGTCAAAGGCCCAGAGACATCCGCTCTTCTCGAACTTTCGTCTCAGCAAGAGCGACTCGAGCAGCGTTCGCAGCGTGTCGATCTCCCGTCGCCACTTTCCTCTCCCAGCTCAGTTCGACACCGTCCCAGCAGCTCCCAAAGGCACAAACACTCCCTTCCACTTCACCTTCGTCCTCCACACAGTCTTCCCCAACTTCTTCGTGATTTATTTTGTTGATACCACCGAAGCCGATGCGTGCGTTTGGAGGGTGGATATGCGCAGTTTGTGGAGGGACTCAAGGTTTGTTGGAGTCGGTGAGATTCGAGCCGAAAATGATCTGTTCTTTCACTCCTTCCTGTCTTCTTCTCTCTCCCACTCATCAATTTCACGATACAGCTTGTCCTTATCTCACCTCCTCACACTCACACTTTTCTCATTGAGTTTTCACATTTCTTTTTATCCAGCATCTATCCTTCTTCATGGAAATGTCATTCTTACTCATCTCGTTTTCTTTCCCTCTTTCTCGCTCAGATCGGATTCTTCGCAAAGACAGACTTTCATCCATCCTTTAAAATGTCGTCACAGGTTTCCTCTCCTTATTCTCTTCATTTCTTTACCTTCCTCTTCATTCAAAAGCATGTCTTCAAACTTTAACTTTCAGTTGTTGTATTCTCAACGGATAACCGCCTGGACTGTTGTGTTTCTTTCAACTCTGTTTGCCTTGTTTTCATATCTTCGTTCAAATCTCACTTTCATTGGATGATTAGACCACCTTCGATGAGTCGTTTTCATCCTCTCACCATTTTCTTCCATGTCATGATACTCGCTCTTTCAATGAGGATTTCTTTAAAACACATTATCAAGAAGTGGAAGGAGAAAGGAGAGAAGGAAAGAAGGACTCCAACGGAAGAAGAGTCACAAAAAGTTAAAATCAAAAATACCGCTATTTCTCGATATTGAGAGATAATTATGAAAAAAGAGACAAAATCCAGATAAAATGAGTGTGTGTGAAGTGAAAGATGGAATAATGTGAAGAGAAAAAACGATCAAAAAGCTACACATAACTGACACGATCTGTGTCACTGACAGTCACCAAAAATCACTGACACGAGCCTTTTTCTCGACAACTATAGTGACAGGGAATGTAATTTTTGTGACCACATGTTCCTCACACATCACTCTACGATTTTTTTCGACTTTTAGTATCTATTATGCGCTATACATTGAGAAAAACCCGCATGTCAGTGAATGACACTGACACGATCATCCCTTAAAATATCTCTTTTGTCCATTGGTGCAAATTTTCGGGTTATTATCGTCAGAAATGTTATTATTCATGTTTTTTATGACAGAATATCATATTATCATTCATAAAATGGAAATCAGGATCATCGGAAACAATTGAAATTCTCCGAGATTAGACCCACAATTTTTTACCACATGTCAGTGACTGTCAGTCGGTTTTCTTGATTTTCGCAAATTCTGGTCAGGTCAGGCATGTATATTGTCCACCTTGAAGATCGTGGATTATTGATTTTCGTGGATTATTGACGCTACTATCAGTGATCTCCGATTAATGGCCATCTCATTCCGAGATGAAGAAATATTGAGTGCGTTGGGAGACTGGATTTGCTTCACGTAGTGTTTCTTCATGACTCCAGATCTTGTACTGAGCCGTGCTGCCCTTGCTACGTCATCTTCGTCCCATCCTCTGTCGATTCTTTTCGAGATCCCAGCGTGTTTGAGAGTATAAGGTTTGTATCGGTCGGTGTCGACCCCTGCTCTCCTCATTATCTTGCCTGCTAACTGCGCCAGCTGCCCCCCACTTCTCTCTTCGCCCTCGGACGAGCGGAGGAGTTGACCCGCTGCAGCATTGTGTTGCCGTTTGCTCAGTTCGGTGAGCCAGCCGGCGAGACGGTTCCCTTCGCTGAGCCCGTCCTGCTTAAGAACAATCTCCTCCGGTTCAACTCCTGTCTTCAGTTTCGTTGTGAAGGTGACTGTAGTATCATCCGGAGTGGATAAAGATTCTCGCTGAATCCTTGCCGCTTCAGTGTATCGTATAGCATGGTGCATTACCAGAATGATCGTAATCGCCGCTTGCACCTCGTCATCTGGGATGCCGTTCCTGTTAACCCACATCCTGTCCAGCTCAACTTCCATCTTAGTCGCGTCCCATGTGTCTGTGTACCTAGATTGTTGAGGATGGACCTTTCTCATCCCTTTCATAGTGGCTGCAACGATCATTGATGAACCTACTTGACCTTTCACCAAAAGCTGTGACAAAAAGGATAGTGCACTTCGGTCCACGTACGGTGGGCGCTTATGTTTCGAAGTCCTGATCTTCTGGGAGAGGTAGTTCGCAACTGTGATTTGATCCGTGTCCCTCCAGTCTCGACCGGCCTTGTCAGAATCAATAATCCATTTTCTTATCGCGCCCGCATATTGCCGTTCTGTGGTGTTACTGATCCCCGCAAGCATCCAAATCATAGCATCTGTGCTGAGTCCAAGCTCATCGGCTAGACCCTCCCAGATCTCCCCAGCAAGAATGCTCGAAGGAGACCTGGGGGTCGGTTGCACCTTGATGCCCTCATTCCTGGACCGATTTCTGTCATCTGGTCCGTCCGGCCCAAGAGAAGAGACATCGTTGTCATCTGGTGGAGGAGGTCCAGACCTGGAATTGTTGTCCAGTCTGGAATGATGAGAACTGTCGTCGGGCGGCTGTGAGATAGGCGGTTGATTACCCGCTGAATGAGTGGGATCGGCGGGAAAGCATAGATGCAATCCTCCGCCATCCAATCTTGCATCAGGGCGTTTGTGCCCTGTGAATGTTCCTCTTTCATCAAACTCCAATAACGGGCTACCTGTTTGTTGCTTCCCGTTGCGAACGCGTCGAGCGTCGGCTGAACGTTGAAAATCTTGATAATTTGATTGAATATTTTTGGTTTTAGAGAGTAGTTTGATGTGTCTCTTATTTGTGAGAGACGGTCGGTGACTGAGTTGTCTTTGCCAGCTACGTGCTCGGCCCAAAGGCGGCACTGGATCTGGTGAGCCTCGTCGAAGAGGCTCCTGAAGATTGCTAGTAGCGAGAGACATGTGCTCTTTCGATTGATATTTGACACTACTGTTGTGTTGTCCGACATCACCAGGACATTGTCGCCAGAGAGGATCTGATTCCTTCTGATTCCTTCCTTCAAGCCCATCAACACTGCTTGGGCCTCGCGATTGTTGCTTGTGTTGATTTTTCCATCGTTGAATTGCTGCTGCCAATGTTCTGACTCCCCTCCTCTCTCCCAGATGACGCCAACGCCCCACTCGCTGGCGTCCGTCGTCATGGTGACTGTGCGGTTGAACGGTCTGATTGATCTTTGCATTGGGAATCTGAGATGAGATTCCCACCAAACTAGTTCCTCGATCACAGCCCCCGACAGGTGACTTGTCTCTCCGCAACCGCCCCTCGCCACCAGCGCTTCCTTCCATGCGACCATCTGGCGAGTATAAAAGTGGGCGCGGTCGTCGGCGAATGATAGCGATTGCAGCTTTCCGATGAGTGACGCCATTGTGTGCGCCATTGTCCGACCTCCTTCTTTGTGTTGACGTATCCTCTCTTTGATCGTCTGAGCGATCGCCTTCCGTTTTGTCTCGTCCACAGAGACTGTCATTTCGATTGAATTCCAAATAAACCCGAGGTACTGTCCCACTTGCATTGGGTTCATTCTTGATTTTGCGGTGTTGAGTGTGAATCCCAACCGACGAAGTTCTCCTGCTACTGCTCTTGCATTCCTTGCTGCAGAATCTTTTGAGTTGCCGAAGATTACGAAGTCGTCGAGGTAAGCCACTATTGGGAAGAGTGGGCGGAACTTCGCGATGATTGGGCGCATTATTTTCGTAAACGTCCTCGGCGCCGATGTTAAACCGAAGCAGAGAGTAGTTTGAACGTAATCTTACCCGTCGACCCTGAAGCCGAAGTAAGGGATACTCTCCTTGTGAAGGGAGACATGTAAATATGCGTGTGTGAGATCTAGAGTGCAGAACCAAATTCCCCTGGTCATCGTTCTTGCCACCGATGCTGCTCCCTCCATCTTGAAATGATGTTTGACGACGTGATCGTTTATCCCCCTGCAATCGAGGATCCTCCTCCAATCCCCGTCCCTCTTGGGAATCACGAATGTTGCGCTGTATGCTTTCACCTCTCCGTCCTCTGCCTTGCGTATGACCTGCTGGCTTAGTTCCTCTGTGAGCAGGTGCTGAAGAGCCTGGGTCTCCCTGGCTCCCTGGTGGATCTCTACGGGGTACCCCGCGCTTGTCGGCGGGCCACTCTGGGACCATTCGACTTCCACGCCTTCTTTGATAGCTGTTTCGAGGTTGAACTCTTTCCAGGCTTTTGCAAAGAATCTTGTTCTTCCACCGATGAGCTGGGGAAGATTTCCCTTCCCTTCCTGATTTATTGTTTCTTCGACCATCGTTGATGGTTGGTGGATGTTTGCCTTCTTGGGGGCGTTTTGGGGTCGTCTGGACGTTGTGCATTCCGCTGAGTGAATGAGGTGTGGGATCTCGGTTGCCCTTTGGATTGGTTGAACCGCCCCTGTGCGGGGCCCTCGCGAAAAAAGCGTTGTCTCCGCCATTCATCTCTGTTCTCGTCCAACCTTTTCCTTGTTTTCGCCTTGAGCTGATCGATATACTCTTGCTGTAACATCATAGACTCTTGCCTGGCGCTGTCCTGCATTGGGATGACATCCAGTCTCAACACGTGGGTTAAGCGGGCGTCATATGTTCGCTTAACAATTTCGGCCCCTTTGCGGGTTACCAGCTCGAGGATCCTGGTCTTCTCCAAATTGTCAGTGTGGTTCAGTAGGGAACCTGCACCCAGCTTCACCAGTCGGTAAGCTTCCTTCTCGATACTACTGAGGGTAAAGTCCAGTTGATTTGGCTTCCTGCCCATGTTTAGTTTGATCGCGTCCGGATACATTTTGAATGTATCGCCAATCTCTGCCATCCTGTCTTTTATCTCATTCTCATCGTCAGGATCCCATTTATACGTCGGCAGTTTCGCTATCATTTCCTTCAGGCCATGCAATACAAAATCCTCGTACTCTGCCGTCTCCGGGTCTGTCTGGATATTGCGACTTTCATTGGCCATTGAACGACTTGTTGGAGTTTCTGCCTCAGCCACTAGTGGCTCCGCCCAGTTGATCCTTTGGTGGTGCCTCAAATTGCGGAAAGGTGCCGGAGTGATCCGTCGGCCTTCCCCTGGCATCGGAGAGATCGACCGAGAAGCAGGGCTGTCCGAGCTCATGTAGTATTGCTGGCCTCCCACCGGATTCCATGTTTTTTCGTCCGGTGTGAGGTTTAACCATTCTCCGGAGTTTGCCCCTACAATTTTGTCGATATGTACTGACATCAGGCGTGCGATATGGAACAAAGGCCCGAGCAAGAGCTCCGCCCCTGGAGGGACGATAAACGTGTTATATCTTTGTAACGCATCGTGATCCTCATTTCGGAGTGCCAGCAGCGCATTTCCAAATTCCTGTCGAAGGTCGAAGATACTATTGATGGAAGGTCGGACATCCTCCAGTGAGGATTGAGCCGGACTAATTTCCACTTGAGTCGGAGTTATCATTCGTGCTTGATGTATTATCAACAATTAAAGGAGTAACAAGGGGTTGATCGAAACTATCAATTATACAACAGTTTTCAGTCATAATTACTTCATTATTGCTTGATATTACAACAATTCATGGATATAATACTCAATATTTCTTCATCTCGGAATGAGATGGCCATTAATCGGAGATCACTGAAGAGTGATCGGAAACCAAATGAGATTTTGAACCGGTTCCGAAGTTGTCGGCTGTGATTTCGTCTTTAGTCTTTCTCACACTGTCATTTTCATCAAGATCTGCGTTGGAGTCCACTTCTGCTCGATCATCGCCGGTCACGGGCTCCATGTTTTCTTCTTTGAAGTTTGTCACTTCTTCAGCTTTTTAATCTTCAACTGAAACTTCAGCCACTTCTTCAATGTCTAGAAAAGGGTTTCAACGAATAAGCAGTCCAAAAGGGTGTGTGATCGTGGGATCTTTTCTTCTTGGAAAAGTGCCATCCGAGATGAGTCTTGTCTGTCACTCTGCTCCTTCATTTCCGGTGTTGTAGAGTTTTCCTTGTATGTTGCCCATCTTCGATATTACCGTAATGATGCGGTAGCTGCCAATAGTCTTTTCCTGTTCGTGATCCAAAACCCGCTGTGAATAGGCTACAACCAGTCGCGCAATGTGTTGCTCCATCCTCGACGATTCAACAAGCTGAGTTGACTGTGTGCTGACCAAGGTAGTCGCTTGTAGTTGCTTGTTGTCCTTGTTCGCATCTGGCTTGTTGGACGTCGTGTGTAATTTCAGCGTCAATGAGAGTGGGACACCAAAGGATTGATTTCTGAACTATGTTACAATCGGACAGAAGAATGGGTGATCATAAATCAGTTCCTTGAGGAGAATTTGTGAGCGTTAGTCGGAGATCCAGTTTCTGACCTTTCGCTTCTATAAAGAAGAATATCTTGCCACCTTGAATTTTCTGAAAATTGGGACAGTTCAGAAAGAATCTGAATGTATCATGCTGCATCCGAATTTTGAGGATGTTTTGGCTTCGAAGTTTCCATGTTCGGCAAGGGTGGACTTTCTGGGCCAAAAAACTCTAAGTAGTGGCAAAAAAGTTGTGCTCGGCGGGAGTCGAACCCCGAGCACAACAGTCGACAGAGGGGTTGGCTACCGCTAGGCCAAACGCGCCGCACGTTCACTTCCAAAAAATTGGTGTCTTGAAGGGAGAACTGCAGTAGATTGTCACTTCACGATACATCATGATCAATCGCTATGTTTTGAAAAATTGTAAGAAAATACGAGACATAAAGTTGAAATGAATCAAGAAAGCGTAAAGATGAAGTGATATAGTTCGCCGATCGACCTCATCAAACACGATCGAATGATCGTGATATTTTATGAGACGATCTTGACAGTATTCTTAACATTTTGAAAATAAAACGTGTTCACATCCATATTCGACAATTTATTACGAGAGAATAGCCTCGATGAACTACAATGTCACAACACACCTCGATCACCTTTGGCCCAGAAAGTCCACTCGTGCCCCATGTTCAACTGTTTGATAGTCCTTTCAATAAACCGAAAAATTTAAAAATCCGTAACATGGGGGTGAGATGAGAGATTTCTGAAGTAGGAATTCAGTGAGGGTAGTCATTCTGCGCCGAAATGCCCCTGTATCGAGAAAAACGTGATAAATATGGGATGTATCAACACAATGGGACAGATCACCACTCCGGAAAAAGAGGAGGACTTGGACGTGTGGTTTAAGATGAAATTGTGATAATGTCAATCACAATCGCTCTCCAGAAATGACAATGTTAGCTATTCCTGTCACTTCACCATCTGGTGGAGGACTTCTTCCAAACTATGCATCTGATCAACTATTAAAATCACAAAAATATCATCTCATCTCATCTTTCAATGTCATCAGAAACAATAACGTTCACACCTCGAATGTCCATTCCAACAATTTCTCCATTCATTCCTCCGTTCCACGAGCCTATCTGACATCAACGAACATCACTCATCATCACAAGTCTTCGACAATCTGAGCAGCGAGACGGAAATGACCAGGGCCAGCAACAGTCACATTCACACCTTGTACTCAGAAAGCTTTTCTTCTTGCATTGTGGAAAAGACACTGATTACAAGCTTCTCCACTTCGAGCATCTTGATTGAGTTTCTGACGGTAATGTCAACCTTCCTACCTCCAACTTGTACATAGACGATTCAACTTTGTCATATGATGCACTTGATACCTCAATTTAGCCTACATTCATCCTCTTCTTCGAATTGAGATACTGCATTTGAACGAGTTCCCAAATCAACAGCTTTGTGTGAAATGGCAGGACACCAACAAATCATGAAAACAGAAGAGTCGCCTACAAAGATTTCTGAACCACATCTCCTACATAACATGCATGCGATGACGTGATGATCGATCTCCTGTGAACAGTGCAATTGCGCAACTCGGATTGACGAAGAAGAAGGCAATGAGATGGATGATGAACCAAAAGAACACATCGCTGAAATGGCGATGATATTTCTTCTGAAGCATGCAAGCCACGACCACCTCAGTCCAACACACTTCTCGCACCTCCACAACGTGATGCCACTGTCACACTTCACTCACACCTCTCCCTATCGGCTCCGACTGGTTCGGCGTCGGGACTGGTCTCCACGCCTGACCTTGTTCAGTTGCTGAAAATCCTTCTACCCAAGCCATCTCAAAGATTGTTTCTGAATGCCCACCTGAATTGCGAGTGACGTCCTTCGAAGGGAAGAACCTGGGCGAAGCTCCAAATCGTCTGAAAGCGAAGTACGACTCGTACGAGACTGCCCAATCTTCGCTCCTGAAGTTGGTCGAAAAGGCTCCCGTTGCTGCTCCAACCCAGAAGAGAAGAAGGAGCCGACGAAAGAGGAAGACGTCCAAGTTGACATTGCCCTCAACGCCGCTCCTCCCCCACCTCACTCTCGCTGTGGCCACGCAAACTTAGACTCCAACCAATGTCATCCCCGCCAAAATAGCATTCAGGTCACTCACTCTGCAGGAAGGAAAGAAGATCGCCGCCGCCATCCACACACAGAAGCCTGTCACTGCCCTCCGCTCAACCCTCGAATGGCCCGAGATGCTCCTGAAGTTCGCCAGCGATGACACCGAAGCTGCCCTCTCTCTCGAAACAGATCTCTTTGCCGACCTCCAGACACTCTTCAAGCAGACCAACGCGAGGCGCGGCGATCCTGTTCAGGTCAATCCATACGACCATGTCACTCGTCTGTGCTGTGCCATCATCCACGATTTGTGTGACGGGAACGCCCTCGCCGTGGACATCATCGACAATCTGATCGCAGCCAACCTGCACCTCACTCTCATCACCACCATCGCCAAGACAGGCGCTGCTGTCACGTCCAGCATGCTGGAAACCTTCCACTCGTTCTCGTTCGGAAGGGCATCGCAGATGAAGACGCTCATCGACGCCGGTGTGGTTGATGTCCTTGTCGACGCCCTCGACGCGAAGGATCGGAATGCCGCTGACACTGCGTGTGCCACCCTGTCTGCCTTCGTCGCTCTGTCCGGCGAAGACGCCACCATTTTCCGGGTGAAGAAGAGAGACGACAAAGTGGACCTGGTTCAGCAGCCAGCTGCACCAGTACCAGGAGCACGTGGAGAGGGGACACGAGCACATCCGCCATGGTTCACCAGACGAGGCCCCGCTCGCCCCGAAGGAGTTCGTGTTTGTGAAAGGCAAACACGACATATGTGCCCTCCACTCGGCTTCTGTCTGGCGATGATGTACAATGGATCCGAGCTGCCTCTGACCTACCAGGCCATCAATCTCTTTCTGCACCCCATCGCCCTCGCTATCCCACACACCCCACACGAAGGAAACGCGCGCTATGCTTTGGTCGTTCTGGCTGAAGGGAAGGGAGAGGAGAACTTGAAGAAGTCGATCGTCTCTGCAACCTACGCTGCCTCTCTCCCGTCCCTCATTCTCGCCAACGAGCCCCTCCGCACGCTGAGCAATGACACCAAACTGGCCATCGCCGGCGAAGGCTCCTTGGGAAGGATGTACCAATACCTGTCTCAGCTACTGAAGACCAAGTCACTGGACATTAACACGAAGACTGTGAAGGCAACCATGCCTCCCCTGGAGACAAAACGAACGTGGGTCTGTCTGGTCATGTCAGTCGCGCACAAAGTGCTCGTCGACTGCAACCACTCGACGGAGGAGTTGTTCTGCAGCAACCTCCTCATCCGCACCGCAACCCCGACGTCTCCAAATCCCTACCTCTTCGAGACCTGCACAGAATGCGAACTGGACGAGGAACTCGAGACCCTCGCTGATTTGGGTGCAGTCAAAGCTGCCACCCCCTTCCTCCCCCACTTCAGCCCCGACGTCTCCATAAACTGCGCCTTCGTCATCAGCCGCATCGTCGCTGGCCAGTGGCGTCTCCTCCATGACTCCTGCGCCGTCGGATGTGAGCACGAGCACGAGCCGGCCTCCCATCCCTGCTTCGCCGAGATGGAGACAACAAAACTGGACGACACCCTGTTCGCCCTCTTCGAGCGTCTGATCGGCGACCGAAAGAGACAGGAACGATGCCGCCACAAGCGCCGCCACCCCCGCCACCGGAAGAGAGATAGGACGAGGTCGCGCTGGACAGAGACTCCCTTCCAGGCTACGTCCAGGCCTTCGACAACGTATCGTCACATTCGTCGATGCGATTCAGGAAATGTCACGGGCTGGCATTAATGAAAATGAGTGGTGTGCAAATCTCGATCGTTATGCTTGTATTCTCATTCGGACTAGCATTTTCTGAATTTGACAGTTCCGCCAAGAAACGATCAAGCGGGGCAAGAGGCAAGCGGAGGAACGAACGAGAATGAGGGAGGGGCGGAGGGACGAACGAGAAGGAGGGAAAGGCTGAGGAACGAGAAGGAGAGAGAGGCGGAGGAACGAACGAGGAGGGAGAGGCGAGGAACGAATGAGGAGGGAGAGGCGAGGAACGAACGAGGAGGGAGAGGCGGAGGAACGAACGAGGAGGGAGAGGCGAGGAACGAATGAGGAGGGAGAGGCGAGGAACGAACGAGGAGGGAGAGGCGGAGGAATGAACGAGGAGGGAGAGGCGGAGGAATGAACGAGGAGGGAGAGGCGGAGGAATGAACGAGGAGGGAGAGGCGGAGGAATGAACGAGGAGGGAGAGGCGGAGGAACGAACGAGGAGGGAGAGGCGGAGGAATGAACGAGGAGGGAGAGGCGAAGAACGAACGAGGAGGGAGAGGCGGAGAAACGAACGAAGAGGTGGATCTCACCCAATTTTTCATATCTGACTCCCAATGTCCCTTCCATTTCATTCCCGATAACATTTGTGTTTCCTTTTTTCTCTTAAACGCTTAATTCTCTTGTCTTTACGTCTGAATCTGTGAGTAATCGACTTTACCTGTTTGATCGGACCCATTCTGCATGTTCAAGTCTGATTTTCGCTTTCCAGGGGCATTTCGGCGCGGAATGACTACCCTCCCTGAGTTACTACGATTGACAGCTCTCATCACACCCTCATGGTACGGATTTTTGAATATGTACGGATTATTGACACTACTATGAGATGATGAGAATTTAAAGTCGTCCAAACCTGATTAAATTGCTGAAGAGGAGAGAGGATGACATCATCCAGCTTTTAAAAAGTGATTTGAGGGTTCATCACGACCACTTGAGAATACATGATCAATCAACCCATTCTTTAAAAAACTAATGGCAACCCATTGGATTCGATGTACTTTGCTTAGCTACTGCGGCTACAATCATATGAACCTGACTTAGTGATTCTCTCGAAGTGTTATTCATGGAATCATGAACGCTGATTTTAGCCGGTTATATAATAGACATGGGACATAATTCAATTTCGGGACATAATTCCCTCTTTGAGCGATCTATTGACAATTAAGGTCTAATATTTGTGAAAATAATTCGTGAACTGGTCTGTTCACGCCACAAAAGTCAACGGAAAGGAAAAATTGTCTTGAAGTGGAGAAAGGAGGATCAACGTCTGATCTTCCCACAATCAATGTGACAAAATCTCCGTTCTCCGAAAAAAGTCATATCCCAGTCCTTCTCACCTTCCACGTCTCAGATGACATGGCACAAACCTAATAACAAGAGTCCGAAAAAATTGAGAAACCCAATAATGGATGGGATCAAACATCCAAAATACCCCCTTGCCCGCTCAAAAATCCCCATTCAAGGATCCTGTCTTAAAGATTAACGCACTCACGGACAATGACCTGATGGTCACTGCAGTGCAATCCCGGTATGCTTTCCACCAATCAAAGCTCAATTCGCTCTTTTATGGAATGCAATTGTTGCTTCATTTTTCTTGCATGGATCTGTCTCTCTCCTTCATCACTCATTCTCTTCCTCTTTTCCTCATTTTCAGTGTTTGTCGGTCAAACTTTATTGATTCAACAAATTAGACAAACAGTTTGGTCACTCCACCAATCAGTTCAGATCCAGCATATTTCCCGTGTTTTCAGGTTTGCTCTCATTTTTATTCCTTACTTTTCATTCTCTTCACATTTTTAGGCAGATGCATGGATTTCATGTTGTTAATACGATGATCCATGACACAGGAGGAGATCTCTGCAATAAGATGGCGGAGAAACGTCACTCAGACTTCGGTCATATCACTTGTATTTCACTACTGTTTGTATTGATGATTTTTTTGGGTAATGTGATGTAATGATCAGTTCTGAAAAATGGAGAGACCCATCATAAAGTGGAAAAAGGATCGAGAATTTGGACCATCTCCAATTTAGTTCATACTTAGTGAGGATGTGTAATAGGCTCCCTACAACCTGTAATTCACTCTCCAACAGAAATTGATTCTTATTTAGGTAGAAAAGCGAATTATGTCTCCAAATTGTTTTGTGTCCCACATCTATAAATATAACCGGTTTTGTGGAGGGTCTATTATCCAAAACACCGATCGAAAGGTTGTATCGAGTGAAAAATAGTTGAATTCAGGAAGAAATAGTTGAGGAGTCTTGAAGAGACTCAAAGAGCATGAAGAGCTGAGAGGTAGGTCTCAGAAACAAACAGAGAAAACAGTTGAAGAAGAATGGAACACGCTGTCCATTCAGATCCAGTGAAAAGCAAGCACGATAGAAAACAGAAACAAGGCAGGGTTGTGAGAGTGAGATATAAAGAAGAAGACGATGGAAACACAATCAAAATCGAAGGGTGATATGAGAGAAATGATGAGAGCACGAAGACAACGAAGAATGTCTGAGTCAATGCAACAAATCAAGCAATGAAATGAGAGTACTCGAGATCGTGAAATCCACAAACGATGAATGAAGAGTTGTCATGAAACGACAGTGATTCCGTTGTCGACAGCATCGGGCGCGATCCCTTCCAGCGACGATGCAACTGCTGTAAACGAAGGACGCAGTTTCGGATCAACCTGAAGGCACGACGTGATCACTTCTGCCATCGACTTGTTCTCCACCTTCTCCATCGCCAGCTCCATCCCCGCTTCCAGCTGCCGATGCGCATTCACTGCGTCCGTCTCCCCGAAGGGAACACAACCAGTCTCTATTTCATACAGGACCAGGCCAAGCCGAAAAACCCCCACTTGCTGTAGATCGAGTTGCACATGTGCCTTCCCCTCTTCCGGTGCCTGCCATCGCACAGCCTCGTTCATCCCGTTCTGACCTCCCATTTCTGTCGATGCTCCTGCTGTTCCTGCTCCATTGCTCCTCTCATCTTCCTTGCCTGCATCTTCTCTCACAACACCGCTCCTCTCCGGTTTCTCAAAGTTCACGTTCAGCGATCCGTCCTTCCCAATCAGAATCCGATGGCTCGTCACATGTCGAAGCATCTCCGAAAACGCTGCCATTCGAGCCACCTGGTCCAGTCCGCGTGCAAGCTGGATCTCGCACTGTCGGCGGTTGTGCAGTGCCTTCTTCTCTCGGTGGAGGTGCTCGTACAGCGTTGCCTTCCTCGACACATAGCTCGTCGCAATCACATCGCCACAATGAAGACACTCAGTCATGTCCGTTTCCACTCCCCACAACCCCTTCAACATCTCCTTCTCCACTTTCGTGCTTTCCACAACGGTGCTCACTTCCATCGTCATTCGGTCTTCGAATTCAACTTCCATCTTCTCGTCGATGGGAGTCAGTTCTTGCGGTTGGGCTGTTGTTGTGTCCTGTTTGGTCTGCTTCCTTCGTCGCCAGCAGATGAACACGACGATGATGATGAGAAGAAGAAGGCAGACGAGAGACACGAGGAGAGGAAGCCACCACTTCATGTTCTCCTTCACTGCTTGTGATCTTCTATTCGCAACGTTCTCTTGGATCAAAAACGATGTCGCTGAGATCTCATCTTTCCCAAATGCCAAACGACCGCGCCATTCCCAAGAATCGTCGAACGACGTCAGCGACGAGAGAGGAAGAGAAAGTACAATCTTTGTGTCGTTGAAATAACTTGTCATATTCTGAGTGAGGAGAAACTGTTCCGGATACCCCTCTTTTCCATCTTTCTTCTTCTCAAACACTTCCAGGAACAGCGAACATGGAATCAGTGTCGTTCCTTCGATGGTTAAAATGAATGCCTTTTCTGTCTTGTTCAGCGTGCTCGTCGACGATGACGAGAGTGTTGGGACGAAGAACGGCGAGCGAGAAATTGTTTCTTTCGCTGCCAGCTGGCAATCACTTGCCGAGATCCACGCTGATGGTGTCTCCACTCCATCTCCTCCATTCAAACTCCCAATCTCAATCTCTCCTCCTTCCGAACATTGAATGTTGTGGCGAAGAGAGGGAAATGAAGAAGAGAGAGGATTGTTGTCGTGGAAAATCCCGCCTTCAATCGTCAGATTTCCACCTTTCATGTTGATCGTTCCGTGTGAGAGATGGGTCAGATCTGTTTGTTTGATGATTGTTGTTGCGTGCTTTAGTTTGAGCACGCCAGTGTCCCATTCACACAAATCGGAGCTTGAATCGATGTTGGAAATTGGAGTTCCTTTTGGTCCAACGAGGGAACACGTCTCGATTGTCAAGTGACCTCCAACCATTCGAATGAAGATCAGCGAAGGAGAGTCGGAGAGAGCGATGTCAACTTGATGGATCCAGAGGCGACCTCCAGAAACATCAACCATTCCATCTCCAACCAACTTCGTCGATGGTGACACAAATAGTTCGGGCTTTGTCGAAGGTCCTGATTCAATCACAACTTGATGGTGAGATAAGATTCGCACTTGCTCTGTCTGTGTCGTATTCTGAAGAATCGAGATCGAGAAAGTTGAAATCCTTAGACCTTCTACAATCTTCCATCCATCCTCAATCGAAGTGCACGGTCGTAGTTGGTCTCCACAAAACACACTCGAATCAGACGACGAACCAGAATCGACATAAACGACGAACTTTTTTGGAAGCGAGCCAGTTGCGTTGGAGAGGGCAGAATTGAAGTGGATCTTCCCATCTGCTTCGTTCATCGCTTCAATTGAGGTGATTGTGTATGTTGTGTTGTGTTGGAGTGTCTGTGGCCATCCTATTGGCAGTTCCAATGATCGAGCTACCGTTTCTGATGAAATTGTGACAATGAAGGAGAGGGAATCGTTCAGAGTGTATTTCAGTGAGTTCCCAACAATCAGATCTGTTCCAGTCAGCTTCACAAAACATCCTGTGTGGAGATCGTGCGAGAATATGAACTCGAGATTTGTGACTTTTGGGGGGAAGGGAATAACGATTGTGATTCCGTTGTTCACAACAAAGTTGCTCTCATCAGCCGAGACTTTCTTCAGAGTGTATTCTTTCCCAAATTCGACGTGAGTGGTGTTTTCAGATTCTGCAGTCAGAAAACGAACAGAGCAATGTGTTTCATCATCTGCCTCAATCTCTCCAATCGAAGTCCAACTGCCAGAATCTGTGGTGAGGTTGAGGAAACCAAGATTTGCCCGAAGCTTCCTCCCTTCCAGAGACAGTTCCAATTCTGTGCGATCTGAGTTCAGCGTTTTGGATGTGCACTTCTCAATGCGAGCTGGTTCCATAGGCGTTTGGAGGCGCGTTGTGATGTCTTCAAAATGTATTGGTGTTGACCCTGTTGCGAAGCTCACAACTTTGTATTCAGTGTTGTATTCCAGTTGTCCCTTCCTCTTTTCTGTTTCTGTCTCAAATGGATACAGTTGAACTGAATGGACTTTTAGTTCTCCAGATCCATCTGTTTCAAGATTGATCACTTTCTGATGAGGGGTCGTCGAATCAGAGTGCACAGAATCCAATGTCAGTGTGAATGTGGTTTCACTTGGAAGAGAAATCGAATCGAACGAGAGTTCCACGAAGTCCATTCCGACCACATAATTCCTCGTTCTGATGGAGAGGAGCCGACGAGGGACAGGAATTGTTGTGAAGACCATGTCATTCTCGAACCAAACTGGAGTCGACGCTTTCGTCACACCAACCACTTCGTATTGCGTGTTGTACGACAGATCGACAAAGGATGGATCTGACAAGTCGAACAGAACAGCAGACACCACTCCTCGTCCAGCGGCATCGAAAGTTGCTGTCAGAGTGACGTTGTCTGTTGAACTGGAGTTCACAGAGAACGTCAGAGTGTAATCTCCTTCCATCCCAATCCCAGAAAGAGAGATCGTCGCTGTTTTTTCGTCGGAGGAATATTGAAGAGAAGTATCGAGAGATGTCAGACGAGCTGGTTCGGCAGGAACTGTGAAATTGACACCTGCATTCACAATAGTAATTTCGCCTGCAACATCGATTTTTGTGATCAGATACGTCGTTTGGAATGAGAGGAGGGAGTTGGGAATTCCGAAGATCACCTCAGAGTGGGCGTGTGTCGTCGATGAGGATGAACCAGAGAGTTTTCCAGACAGCACTATCTCACCACCAATTGGCGTCGATCCAACCATCTTCCGAATTCTCAGATTGAAGTCTTTATCTCCTCCCAACTTCACTCCTTTCAATAACACAATTGCTGATTTTTGTTTGTCTCCTCCCAGCGAGCATTCTGCCGAGGTGATCCGGATCGGCTCTGACGGAGTGGTGAATGGTAATGCCGATACAACTGCAGTCACTGATGAACTTGCCATTCCAACAATCGAATATCCCGTTCCATATTTCAGAGTGTTCGTCTTTTTGTTCACTTCCACCAGAACGAAGCCAGCGGAGATGTCATCAGAAGTGACAGGAAGTTCAACGGTTAAAATGGGCAACTGAGTGGTTTTCAGCGTGAGAGTGAAATCTTCTGATGGCATCCGTGTGCTTGTGAGCGTCAATTTCACAAAATCTGGATTGGAGGAATCGAAATCACATGAAATTGATGAAAGAGTTGGTCCGAGTGGCGACTTGAACGTCGATTCTGAGAGTAGGACGTGTTCGTCGTCCTTCCCATCCACTTTTAGAATGATCGATCTGATCGTGTATTCTGTACCGTATTGAACTTCTCCATTTCCTCCAATTAAGATAGTTGATGTTCCAGCGATGGCTGAACTGAACGACATCTCGAAAGTGTCATCAGTTGTCAGTATCACGGTGTATTTCTTGCCAGACGGAAGAGACGATCCAGAAACAGAAAGGACGAAGGAAGATGTGGTGACCGCCGTTTCAGGAGTCAGTTTGGTGATTCGGGGTGGATGAGGAACATCTATGAAGAGACCAGGTGTCACAAGAATCGATGATGCTTCTGATCCAACTGACAATAAATCGTATCGTCCTCCCGACCCAACGTGTGAGTCGTCCTCACTCAACCCAATCGAGAAGTTTACAAAACACTTCGTCGACGTCACGTTGAACAGCCCTCCACTCGACTTGATCTCGTCTGATGTTCCTTTCACCACAGCAATGAGTCCCGACGACGATAAAGCACTCCCACTTAGCTCGACAATCAACACGTCTTTCTTTCCATTTAGCGAACATCCTGCTCCAGTGATTCGAGAAGGTTCAGGCGGAACAGAGAATGTGACTTCGGCATCAACGGCAGAGATTTCTCCATCAACCTGCAACTGAGTAATTAGATACGTTGTTTGGAACGAGAGGAGAGGGTTGGGAATTCCGAAGATCACGACAGAGTGGGTATGAGTGGTCGAAGAGGAAGAACCAGAGAATGTCCCACTCAACACAATATCAGCACCACTTGGAGTCGATCCTTCCATCTTCTGAACTGTCACGTTGAACTTCTTCCCTTCTTCCAACTTCACTCCTTTCAATAACACAATCGCTGATTTCTGTTGGACTCCTCCTAACGAGCAATCGGCTGACGTGATCCGAAGAGGCTCTGGCGGAGTTGTGAATGTGACTGTGCCTGATAGTGTCGCTGCTTCCTCGGGAAGATGACCTTCTGGGAGCCACATCACTTTCGTCACTTCGTATTCTGTCCCCCATTCCAGCCTGACTTCCAATGTCGATGGATAAAGTGGAGCGGTGCCTGTCAGAGTTGTTGAATCTGAGCGAGTGAGGGAGATGTTCCATTTCTTCCCTCCTCTTTCAACCTCCATCCAGTAATGCTCTTCCCAGAAGTTGACTCCCTGCACAACAATCTCCGTTGTGTTCCAATCTTTCAGATTGGCGTTTGCTGTCCGAACTGTTGGCGGTGGGAACAAACCTGTTGCGAACGAATGTTTGTGAGGAGCGTATGTTGCGCTGGGAAGAATCCCATTCGGTCCAGACGACACAACAGCTGTTCCGACTGTCGACTCTTTCGACGGTTCTCCAAACACGACATGGACAAGTCGAGGAACAAGTGACCCGTTCAGCAGCACTCCCATCGTTCCCTTGATCGCTTCCTGTGTCTGTACAATCACTGTCGCCTCGTTGTTTTCGACTGTGACTGTCACAGACTTCACGCTTGGTGTGGAGTCAATCTTCGGCACACGAGAACTGCTGGACTGTGAATCCCCGTTGAAAAACACATTTGGTAATCCCGAAGTGGAGTCGCACGATTCGATCATCCTTGCTGTGATTTGGGTTGACGAGTGTCCAAAATAGATGTCCCGTGCATCTTGCGTGTTCGTTGAGGAGCAGCCCCTGAACTGGAGGAACGAGAGAGACAGGGGGAGCGCAGTGAATAGCGTTAGAGCACCGCCGCGGAGTGATCCTGAACAGGCAACAAAGGCACTGTTCGAGATTGTGATGCCACTGGAGTCGACAAGTGCAGCTCCGTCGCTATTTCCCTTTGAGCCATCGAAGAAGCTAAAGTCGACCACCAACGACACCGAAAAGATGACAGCAAGACTTCCTCCACAATCACCAGCTGAGCAATCAGTGAAAGACGAGTGAGAGACGACAGCGGGGCGCTTGTTGTCGTACAGCGATTTGAAGTAGATCGCTCCCCCGTCGTCGTAAGTGGCAGTGCAGGAGCAGCTGAGGAAGAAGCAAGTCCGAACGGTGAGGGAGGATGCTGTGCAGTCGAGGAAGACCGCTCCTCCGCCGCGATTCGAACCGGCTGCGACGGTAATCTCGTTGAACGTGCAGAGAGTGAACGAGACAGATGTCACATCTGAGGACACACTGCCAAGACGGCCATGGATGGTCTGTGTTCGGTTTTCGAATGAGAAATCCAAGTCTTCATTTCTTTCGTGGATGCACGATGAGAACGAGGTGTTCAGACACATCACATTCCCTCCCAAGATCGGCGACATCATTCCTGTTCCACTGTCGTGGTTTGTGCTCTGATCAACACAACTCCCAACCATCAGCTGACACACTTCACTCCCAAACTGCTGGTTGTTGAGTGAGATCCGAGACGAGCAGGTCATGTTCACAAGAGTGCTTGAGAGCAGATCCGTTTCCATTCGCAGAGTACAACCAGAGGCACTCAAAGACGAGTCGTGTTCCGACACGCCAAATGAGAACAGAGGGCCGGTTCCCCCAATCAATTTTTGAGAGTCCATCCACAGAGCAGTCCCAACAACAGTGACGCATTCAGCTTGGCTTGTCCCTGCATCTCCTTTTTCGATGGCGGGAGAAGAGGAAAGTGGTGACTGTAGATGGAGCAGACCAACAAATGGTGCAACATGGTCCGAGCTCGAGTGGTGTATCACATCTGTCAGGACGATTGTTGATCCAATCGTCGTTCCCTCATTTCCTGACATCATGACCATGAAAGGAGAACAATCGCCAGTTGATGTGATCGAGCTTGACGAGAAGTGGACATTCGAGCCAGCAACGGAGCAGATCCCATTTCGTTTGGAGTTCAGGATGGCGTGAACTCCACTCACCGAAAACGTGCTATTTAGGACCTCAAACATGAATGCTGCGACAGAGGGTCCGTCATTACCCACTTTTGGGGTATGTGTCGGTTCGCGTTTTGTTGATGTTTCATTTGCAGACCATGAAGAAGGCGCAGAACTTGGTTCGATGTCACGTTGGAACAGTAATCTCGAACTGTCGCCAATCAGCGATATCTTTTCTGATCGGATCTCGATGCTGGAGGAGACGACCACATCGTCGACGAGTCTCAAGATCTTCGGTTTGGGACAATCTCCTACCATTCTGGTTTCATTGCCGGAACTTAGAAGCGATAGAATAGGGTGTGGCGAATGAGAAAGGCAACACAGTGAGGAAAGGATGACAGAAAGAAGTATCATGAATTCGAGTTAGTCGAGTTCGTGAAAGATAGATTGATCCCATCCCTTTATTTACAGCATTCACGAATGAAACGAAGAATGCGATTATCAAGATGTTTTAGCCAACTTAAAACTCGTAATCATAAAAATTGTCAGATTCTCTCCCAAATTGATAGAAGAGGTGACTGAAGACAATCAGATGAAAGAAACAAAAATCATTCTGTGAGTATGCGATGACTCGAATCGGATGGCTGCGAGCGATTCTGCGATGTCTGAGCTCAGAAAAGGATGTGTCCCGCAGTTCCTGATCAGAAGTGGATGGATGGATTCTGCTGAAGAGGGAAGGGTGGAGGAGGGAGGAAAGGACAACCAGCACAGTTCGGCTTGGATCATCAAGTGTGGGTCTGCTGTGGGAGCATTTCTTGTGATGTCGTGGAATTGGCGAATGGGGTGGATTTGGTTGAGAAATGTTGAAACTCCAATTTGAGAGTTGTTCTGGTTGGCAGCGGGATTCTGAAATGTGGCAGTGCAGTCACACCATGTGCTCGGTGGTGAAATCCGCAACACCACCGGCGCAGGGATCAAATAGAAGTGCATTCTGCGAAAAAATTGGCTCGAATTTTCGAGTTCCATTGCGTGAAAAACTCCGCATTTGGTCCGCCAACACTTTCCATGGGAATTCCGCTGGGCATTGCCCAGGTTTCCACTCCCTCCACGAAGGGAAGAACACAGGTTTCTGGATTACACTTGGCGTAGGCATAGACGACTGCCAGATGTCCCATGTGCGGATAATTTCTTGAGATGAGCTCCTCGTCGACTGTTATGGCTGGATTGGCTTGAGTGGCACTCACTGTGATGATTCGGTCAATTAGCTCAGATCCTGGGACAATTAGCCGAATAACCTCATCTTCCGTGAGACCGCTGATGGCGAAATTCCTGGGCATTTCAATCACATCCCGAGCCTTTGTATGGGGACAAAGACTGTTCAAATAAGGCATGGAAAGAACGTCGTCCAAGTTTTTTGCCCTTAGAATGTCCATCAGATAGCAATAGGGCATCATTTCTCCGATGAGAATCGATTGGGCCTCCGCTTGTTTTAATGCTGGAAGGGCTGCCTTCGCCAAATGAATCTTCCCTTTGCAGAGGTTGATCAACGATATTACCTCCTGTCCCGTTAGAATTGCACTTTCCCTTCGTTGAGGAGCTTTCTCTGGTGAGGAAAATGTGGATGGTGATTGTTTCACATCCCACACTGCCACCTACAGAGAAATATGAGAAGGAAGATGATCGAACCATTTGTGCGCTAAATTCGGCATCATCAGATATTCCTGCTGATAAGATACACTCTGTCATCTGAAATTCGATTACGGGCTATGGACATTCTCTTCATTCCTTTCACGTTGTATGACTACAAGCAGAGAGAACAGGTAATGTGAGATGAGAGAAAGTCGAATCGAGATCCGATTTTTGTGAAGCGATGAGAGATGTGAATGAAATGTCTCTTAAGGCCTCCGAGATGGGTGATCACTCTCCAGTGAAGTGTGGGGACCAAAGTGTATCAACAAATCACACGTTTTGGAGATTCGTTTGAACATCGCTGAAGTCTGTTGATGATGCAATCCACCAACGACAGACTGGCCTGGAGCTGCCAGAAAACGAAGACAAGGCGAAGAAAGTCTAAATCGAGAGAGTGACACGATAACGAAAGATATATCCAAATGGGAGTATAACGGAGAACTGTGGCTCGGGTGATCCAACTCCGGATCGACACAGAGAGGTTGGGAGAAACCATGAAAAAGGAATATTGAATTGTTAGTGCGACGGAATGTCATCCAACGTGGATGGAAGGAAGAGAACGAGAGAGAACTGAAAGGGTGGAAAAAGGACTATTGGTCGACACAGACATCAATGACATGGACGGTGATCGACGAATGTCTTCATGACGCTGTAAATAGTGTGATGGTGATGTGATTCATTGGATCCCACGTGAGGCGAGTTCATTCCATGCTGAAGGAATGAACAGATGATAAGAGACGTACGGTGTTGAGAATGGACGATGTTCTGTGAATTGACGTGTTGAGGAGAGTGCAGATGATCCTAAACTTTGCTCGCGATCTGCACATTGCGTTTCTGGTCAGACGCATTTCGTGGTTTCGGAAGCTCACCATATCGTGAAGAGAGGAACGACGAGATGTCGGCGAGGGTTGGTCGCTCTTCGGGTTTCAGAGAGAGACACTGTTCGATCTTTCCTCTCAGTGCCTCGTCCGAAATATGACTCATGTCAAGTCCTGTCCCCGTCGCGAGTGCTCGCTGAGCATTCGCTGCATCCAGTTCCCTGAATGGTACCAATTCAGTCTCTATTTCCCACAAGACCAGGCCAAGACTAAAAACTCCCCCGTGGCTTGCTTTTCTTGTTTTGTCGCCTTCCTTTTCATTTTGACCCATCTCTGGTGCTTGCCAACGCTGTGCGTCGTTTCCACTCTTCTCGTTGTTTTGCGTCGTTCCCTGTTTCTCTTCAGGCGACAGATTGAACAGAACTTCGTTGGTGTCCTGAACGATGATCGAGTGAGGCGAGAAGTTCGAAAGGAAAGCCGCCAGATTGAACATGTCGAACTGAACAAGCCCAGCTGCAATCTGAGCTTCCACTGACTTCTTGTCCACGGTCTGGTTCATGTGGTGAGGTGCTGGGCGATGCAGACGGTTGAAAAGCGTGTCGCGTCTGTTGACCCGAATGACTTGTTCCTGCCCATCCATCATCATCCCTCGAATGACCCCAACATCAGACGGAAGATCCACCGAGATCGGACCACACTGGTTGTTCAGAGGGACGGGAGCAACCTGCTGCGATCCCTTCTCTGCTGCGTGGTCGAACACGAACGCGGTTGTTCCAACTGTGCTCTCATCAACAATCTCCATCTTCTCTTCATCAGCGACATTCGAGATGTCGTTCAGTTCGGATTGTGAGGCAAGTGGAGCGTTCTTCTTTCGACGCTGGCGACACCCCAACAGAAGGATTATGAGCAGAATAAGAAGAAGGAGGGCAGAGACACCAATGATCACTGGAAGAAGCCATTTCATCGTGTGTGACGTTTGAGCCTTTTTGATCTCAGCCAGACTCTCTTTCACTTTGAATGAAGTCGTCATTCCATCAACTCCGAACAAGAGACGGGCATGCCATTCCGGTTCTGAGCTCAGCGAGTTCAGGAGCGTGCGTTCATTCAGAGTGATGTTGAACAATTTCTCGGTCCAGTTCTTCGGAGACAAGGCGAGAGGATCAATCTTCGTCGAGTTCTTTGCAGTTCCATTCAGAACTTCGAACACTTCCAAACTGAGTCCACATGGAATAAGTCGCTCTCCTTCAATGTTGACATCGAACAGTTTTGTCTTTTTGTCATATGCCACAACAGTCTTCGAAATTGAAGGAATGAAGAACACTTCGTATGGTTCTACAAGTTCAGACACCACAGAACAGTTCTCCTCCATCTTCATCCATCCCGACGACAGCTTGTCGGTCGATCCATCTCCTCCACTCAACGTCTCAATCTCTATCAATCCATTCCCAACACAAACAATGTTTCTGTGAAAAGAAGGAAAGTCGGCCAAATGGGGACTGTTTTCGTTGAAAGAAGATGTGTCGATTTCCAGTTTCCCATCCTTCATCGCAATCACCCCATTCGCAAAGTGGGAGAACGACGATCCTGTCAGAGTGGTCTTGCAGTTGTCGAGCGACACGAATCCTGTCGACCATCCACACATGTTCTCTTCGTTTGCTGGAGTCGCTTGCTTGGGACCGCTCAGTTTGCATTGCGAGAAATGGACAGTCGAGTTGGACGCTGAGATGAGTTGATCAGTCGTTGTTGATGTGTCTGTCATGTTGAAGAAACTTCCCGTGGACGATGTCGAGAGTTTGATGGGAATTGAACGGAAGTGGAGACCTGTCAGGTTCAGAGTTGTGATTTGGAGTGTCCCTCCAGAAACGGAGAAGAGTGTGGATGAGATTGTGATGGATGAAGTGATGGAGCAAGATGTGAGGGACAGCTCGCCATTGTTCGATGAGAAGAATGTTTCTGCTGTCGCTGACGAGAGGTCGAACGAGATGTGAGTGATCGTGATTGTGTGGTTCGTCGTGGAAGGGTGATTGTTTGAAATCTGTCCATCTGAAAGGACCTCAACAATCCCAACTCCACTCTGAGGCTCGATCAACAGGTCTTGGGTTGTGAGTGAAACAAGGCCATCCAACTTCGACTTCTGACGAACTTTCAGAACGTACGCCACATCTCCAGCAAGATGAGAGTGAGCGGTTGCGAATGTGCTGCATGGACGAGTCGAGTGTCCACATCCTTCTCCATCCCGTCCTTCAACACTCGACGATATCTCAGAATGGCGATACGGGAACAGATAGTAAAGAAGTGTCAATGAACGAAAGCTGCTTTCTGTATCTTCTACCTTGTCTTCCCCCCACAGCACAGCATCATCGGTCGGTGACTTCAGCTGGTTCTCGTTGATGATCCAGCGAGATGAATCGAGGAGTGTTTCAAACGAGAATGCTGTCAGATGAAGAGCATTGTTTGGTCGAGTAGTTGACGAGCAAGTCGTGAATGTCACGTTGATGAACAACGATGAAGAGACAACTCCTTCCTCACAAACAATCGCTAACCCACCCCCAATAGTGTGTGAAGAGCAGTCATCGAATGTCGTGTGGGAGATGGAGAGGATTCCACTTCCTGAAATCGAACAGTGCAGAGCTCCTCCATCTCCACGAGATGAACACGATGTGAAGAAGACTGGCATCGATTCCGCTCCAATCTCCACTTTTTGGGTGTTTCCAACAGACAAAGTCAGAGCTCGAGCTGTTTCGGAGTTTGATGAGGTTGTTGAGTCGACGAGAGTTGTGAACGACGAAGACACTACCGAAACAGATCCTCTTCCACTGATGAGCGAGGACGAGAGAGTTGCTTTTTCGAATGAAGACGATTCCATCTCAATCTTTCCTCCTTCCATCGTCACAACCGATCCAACTGCTCCATTTGAGAAATCGTTGCTGGATATGAGTTTGAGGATCGCTGTCTCATTCAGTGAGAGTGCAGGATGCGATGAGATCAGCGAAGTGATCGGTCCCGAAATGGATGACGTCCCACCAGACATCGAGATCAGCGGAGATGAGCGAGTGGTCTGTGTTACAATGTTCACGTGTTCGGTGTTGATGGAGAAAGTTCCTGCTGTGATCGACACCAGAGGGTGGGAGGCACTTGACGAAATCGATTTCTGATCAGAATTGATAGAACAGTCATTCATTTCGATTTTCCCTGACTGCACATCCAGAATCGGGGTCGTGCGGCTGGTAGAATCAGTTCGGAAGACTATCGAGAGCGTGGTGAGGGTGAGGCTGGATAAGGCACCCTTCTTGATGCTGATTTGCGCTTCATTTTCGATTGTGATCGAGTTCGATAAGGAGCCACGGAGAATCCATTTTGTCGCGGTCGACAAAAGAGGTGAAGTGAGAGAGAGATCAGAATCAATCGAAACTTCGGGAGTCTCAGATTCTTGAGAAGGCTCTTTCAAGTTGTCCATCGCTTGAGAAAGAGTGGAGCAGGGAAGTTCGGTTAAGCCACACAAAACGTGGTCTTCTCCACCTGTCTGAAGATGCACTGCTCCTGTGGTGTGCGGATGCCAATAAAAAAGTAGTGATCCTTCTTTCCCTCCAACCTTCGTCTCTCTTCCCCATAGCAACTTTCGCTGCTCATCTGTGAACACAGAATTCGTGCTGACATTGGGCTTGATCGATGCGAGAGGAGATGGGTCAGGGGATGGTGTAAGGAATGCTTGGAGGTCTGAACAAACAACGAAGAGTCCGTTTCCATTTCCATCCTCAACTTCGCAATCCAGGAATGACGCATCGTCGCCAGTTGTGAATGATCCCGTTGTGATGGCTGAGAGATCGACAAAGCATGCTCCTCCTTCCTTCGACGATGAGCAGTCCTCGAATGTCGTGTGGGAGATGGCGAGGATTCCACTTCCTGATATCGAACAGTGCAGAGCTCCTCCTTCTCCACCAGACGAACAAGAAGTGAATACGACAGGCTTCGACTCAGCTCCGATTGAGAGGACTTGACCATCTCCAACTGAGAAGTGCACAGATCGGCAGGGCGATGGCGACATGTCTTTCTCTTTGATCGAAAGGAATGTCGAGTCGAGGATGGTCAGCGAGCCACTTCCAGTGATGAACGATGAGATGGATGCGATGTTCGAGAAGGAGGATGATTCGATAGATGCTGTGCCAACAATGTTGACGAATGTTCCAAGTTCGGAATGAGTGAGATCCACATCTTGCTCCATCAGATCAACGGAGGCACCACTTTTAATTCGAATCAGGCTCGTTCCTTGGCCGAGGCTGCATGCTGGGAAGACACATTTCGAGATTGTTCCTGAACCATCTGCGATTTCAACGAGATGTCCAGAAATCGAGGGTGATGAAGAAGGGTTGACGAACGTGACCGCAGTGAGAGCGAGCGTGCCTGACGAAGAAATGATGGCTTTCCCGGAGTCGACAGGGGTGAGGAGGATGGAGAGGGATTCAACAATGAGCAAGCTATTCTGTTTGACATTGAGGAGCTTTCCTGTCGAGTCTGTCGTTTTCAGTTGAGCTCGTGAGAGAAGATTAGAGCTGATGAGTTTGATCTTCTTCTCGATGACCAGAGGAATCTCTTGATGTTCTCCCTCTCCAATTTCAATCAACACAGGGTCAGAGGTTGATAGTACAGCTGGGCTTAGTTTGAGAGCGAAGGCCACTGTTCTGCATGAACGAGAGGGATGCCCGCAAATCGTCTCGTCGATTGTCGTTGGGAGATCAGCCTCGGCAGCGACTCGAAGTTGAGGAGCGAGGAAGCCAGCGCGGAAATTCTTCACATCGATGATGAACGGCTCGTCACACAGAAACTGACAGTTCGAGAAAGAGAGCGAGCTGGTGGCTGAGTACCAGTTCTCATCCATACTGATTCTTCCCTTCTGCAGACTTGAACTTGAAGACGCCACGAAGAGTCCATCCACGCTTACAACGTTGGGGGATTTGTCACCAAACGAGAGTGCCGTCCATTCTTCATCTTCAATTCCGCAATCAAGAATGTGGATGTTGGAGAGAGTCAGACCACTCGATGACCAGACAAAGAAGACAACTCGACGACCTTCAGCACAATCACAAATCACAAAATCATTGATCGACGAACCTTGAGTGATGTTCTCGAGGAAGACAGCGTCAATCATGTGAGGCGACGAGCAATCTGTGAAACTGCAGTCCTGAGCAAGGAGCTGTCCGCTACCAACTGCAAGAGCGCCAGAATAAGCGCCGAACAGATTCTTTGTGATTCGGCAGTTCAGGAAGTCGCACGAGGTGATGGTGGTTACCGTGACGTCTAAGGCGGTGAGAGCTGCTCCTCGAATGGCAATCCCATCAGCGCTGAGTGATTCGAAACGGCAGGTGGTTATCGTAGCGGAGCCTATTTCGTTCAGATACAGTCCTGCTCCCGATCCTCTGGTGACGGAGTTCCCTTCAAAGCGACTGTTGGTGACTTCAATGGAACCTGGCTTCAAATAGTCCCCGACCACTCGAACAATCCCGCCGCGTGTTGTAGCAGAAGGGGTGATAACTGTTGGATCTGTGACGTCGAGTCCTTCGTAATCTTCGTCGAGCGAGTGGCAGTTGGTGAACAGACAGTCGTTGATGTGAACTTCGCTGTTCGTCGTCAGAGTTGCTTCGACAACCACTCCACATCCTTCCTTCCGCGTGACCAATGTGAAGTTCGAAGATTTGATGGAGAGGAGAGTCTTTCCAGCGTTGGTGATTTTGATGGGAGCGACATTTTGGAATACGAATGTCGAGACACGCACTGAATTGAACGTGAGAGATCCTCCTTTCTTCAGGAAGAAGAGTGGCTTTGTGAATACAGCACCAGATTGATCAGCTCCATGAACGATCGCTTCAGTGAGCTTGAAAGAGCCACTATCTGACACTTCGACGATGGTGGATGTGGTTGAGGGGACGAGTGAAACACTGCTCAATGTGAGCGAGCCAGTTGTGATGGAGAAGAGGACACTCGTTGACTTGTCCACAATCGTCACTTTGTCCTTCCGATTGCCCAAAACCTCCAACTCTCGCCCTCCGATTGTCATCTCCCTTTCTTCCATCTCGACAAATTGGGAGTCATCGTCGCATTTCAGCAGAAGTTTCCCTTCGAACAGCATATTTAGACGAGGCAGAGTGTCGGTCATGGTTTTGCATCCATTCCCATTCCCAGGCACCCAGCAGAACACCTTATCCTCTCCATTCATCGTGTCAATGGTGATGTCCGGAATGATCAGGAAACTTGACCTGACATCAGTTGCCCCAACAGTGTGACAAACAGAAAGTGGCTGGTTTGTCGAATAACTGCCCACAAAACTGGATTGGCTCAAAGTGTTGGGACCTTGCATGTCGACATCAAGTTCTGTGTCAGCTGCTCCTCCTCCTTCGAACCAACAATCTTCGAAGGTGACGACAGGAAGACTGGATTCATCGATCATAACTTCTCCGAAGACGAATGTCGCTGGGGTATTCTCTCCCATTTCAGAAATCTTCCAGAATTTGAATGAATTGGGCCCTTTGGTGCTCCGAAACCCAAACGTTCCGCTGGTCGCTCCTGTTCCTCCAATCACTTCACACGATGTCGATTCGAACTTTCCTGTGCAGACATATGACTTCCAGAATCCTTCATGTTCAGTAACAATCCCATCACGAGAGACACTGTTGTGGATGGCTGTGTCTTTGGCATGAAACACAAAACAAGAGTCAATTAAGTTTGCTTTGTTTTCTTCAAATTGACAACCTGATATCGACATAGAGTACGTTCCGGGAGTGTCCGAGTGATAGCTGAGGCTACCACCGATGAAGGGTGTCGAGCACTTAAAGAAACTCGAATCTGTGATGGAAATGGTTTGACCTGATACAGCAAGTGAATGGAACAGAGCAGCTCCTCCATACACCCGAACAGAACCCGCAGATCTCGTCACGGAACACGATGTGAAGGAGCATCGAACGAGTTCGAGGTTGGCTGTGTGTGTGAAGGATATGGCACCTCCATGAATATCAAGAGCAGTACAACTCAAAAAAGTGTCGTCAGTGAACGAGAAGAGGTTTCCTGTCGCTGGGTTGGCCGTTGTGATTACCTGACGTTCCTTGTTGCTTGTACCTGTTCTTCGAGTGTGGAAGTGGGTGTTGTTGAGCGAGGCGAACGAGAAGTGCTCATTCAGGCCAACAAACACATTCCCATCAAGCACATCCTCGTTGAATTTGAACGAGTTTCCAACAGGGATCAAGAAGTCCATCGTGAACATATCACGTCTCGATCCTCTTTTGAATCGATTTTTCTCAGGTAGCGATCTGAATGGAAGGATAATAAGTTGGTAAAATATCACAAAAAGATGAGTGTGTGAAGAATAAGGACCTGGTTTTGTGATGTTTGTTTTTTCCAGGATTGATCAGCAGATTATGACAATCCGATAGAAATACAGATTTTGACATGTGTGTGAGACAGATTTCGCAAAATAGATGGGAATTGTGGTTTGTTTCGACAAGACGGACGACTGACAAGAATTCAAATGCAACGAGGGATACATTCATCAAGCTATCCTCAAAAGTGCCTGAATAGAGGAAAAAGGGAGAATTAGTTGGTTTGAGGACATAAAGTTTGGAGATAGTACATACAACAGACCTGTTCTGGTATTGTCTGAATAGAAAAGTGAGTTCGCTGTCAAGCAAACTCTCCAAGCAAGAAATGTCTAAAATAAGATGGAAGTGAGTGTTTTGTCCATCTTAATCATTGAATCATTGTTGACATCAAGATCCACAGCAATGCCCATAAAGACAGCTTTACATCCTCAAAAGCATCATTTGAAAATAGATATGTGAATTGAGGAATGAAGAAAATGTAAATAATAATCATGGGGTGCTTTGTTATGATTGGAATCTTCTGTGTACACGCATGGAAAAAACATCGTGAGAATATCGTGAGAACATAGCGGCCTCGTGCGGTTTCATCGGAAGACCTGTCCGAAAAAGACCGCACGAGGCAGGTTTCGAACCCTGGTTTCCAACGATGAGCGACGATGTCTGTCCAGCATTTTGTGCTTCCGTGGAGAGTGCAGATGGGCAGTGAGACACATTTCTGATATCGCAGTGGCAGAGTTGGAGTGTTCGGAGGGTGTCTCCTAAAATTGGCGAACGAGCAACATTTCGAGTTTGTTCAACACGGCATCCAAATACAGTCGGTCGGACTGTTGAGTAATTTGTAACTCTCGTAATCGAGCCCCATTCTTCATTCTTGAATGATTTCTCGGTTTTACAAAAACAAAGAAACTGAAAGAGTCGTGAAGTTGTGAGAAAGTTTCATGAATGGAAAGAGTGTATTAGAAGGGGGCTTCGTGGTTCTGGAGACCAAACTTCTTTTGTTTGAGAGTTACTTTTGCTTCCTTTGCTCGACTCTCCCAGGCCTTGTTGTCCGATCTTACGTTTTCCTTAATCACCTCAAAACGGGATTGAGACACTCGGCATTGTTCTCCATCATTCCCATAGAAGACCTCCAGACCCGCTCGCTGAAAAGCTGCTCTGATGTTCTCTCCTGTGGTGGCTGACTGAAATGCACTCAAGAATTGCTGAAGACAACGACCAATTGATGACGAGTTGTCGTCGTATTTGAGACGTGAGAGTTGTCGTTTCATGATACCGAATGTCACGCAGTCTAGTGGCTGTAGATAGTGCGTGGCATTCGGTGGGAGTGTGTAGAGGGCGATACCAGCATTTGAGAGAGTCAGCTCAGCCGCTTCTCCAAGATGGACACTGGAGTTGTCCACAAGGAGAACAGCTGGTGCTTTCGGCTTTCGTAGTATGGTTCGCTGTTCGGTCACGTAGTCAAGGAGAACATTCTCCAACCAACTATCAAATTTCTCCTGTGTAAATCCTCCTTTCTCATTTTCCTCAACCACCATTTGGTCCTCATCCATTATTCCCATCTTTTCTAAGTCCTTCTCGTCCATGGGAGCACGCAACACACAGTGAAGGGGGAGTGCTTTTCCATGAAGGGAGATCGCGGCCATCGCAGAGAAACGGGGACAGTTTGCGGAACTGGAAAATGAAGAGGTTTCGCAGAAAGTTCGACAGCACCAACCACGCAATGACCAATCGAGTCTTGTTTAGGCTGATAGCCGACCTCATCGGCGTTGATGAACAGAAGTGGATGAACCGTTTTGATGAGTGATTCGAGGTGTGTCATATATTCGTCGATGTCTTGAATTCTTACAGCCGTTCTTGAAGAAGTCATCGGAGCAGTGGAATGAAGAGCGATCTCCTTCGAATTCAACCGAACAAAGTCAAATGGGAAAGTTCGGTTGATGTCCGTTCGATTGGTTTTTTCGGAAACCCAATCAAATATTTGAGATGGGATCCATGGCTGGCCTCTCAAACTGTCCTCCTTGATCAAATTTAGTAGTTCTTCTTTCTGCTTTCGTGATAGTATGCTGTTTTTCTTTTCCTCTACTGGAACGTAGTAAGAGCCGTGTCGAATTTGGGAGACTTGCGATGGTGTACCACCCACTATATCTGCGATGAGTTGTCTTGGGATCGTTCCATGTATCGAAGTTTTTTCCAGTTCGATTAGTTTCTTTATCCCGTCAGCATTCGATGACCACGACAGTCGAACAATCTGATCAGCATACGTGAATGAATCGTTTTTAGGAAAGCTGACCATCAATTTTGACAGGATGTGGAAGTGTGATACACGAGACTGACTAAGGTCTGGTACTTTTTTCATTTTCGAAGAAAACAAGAATTCTACAGTTTCGACTATGACATGACCGGTTACAAATTACTCAACAGTCCGACTGACTGTAATCCAACTTCACCATTTGCAGACGGACTAACAATCAGCGACGATGTTGTGGTTTGTTGAATCAGAGTGGTGTTGATCAGTATCAGCGTCCCATCCACTTCAAATAATGGATGTCCATTTGATTCCAGAAGGCAGCTTTCTGTTTTGAAATGCGATGTCTCATCCACTGCTGCAAGGATGTGGTTGGTGATGGGGAAGGCCATTTTGTAAAAAGAGATCGATGAATTGCTGAGTGAGAAAAGTGGTTTGGTCTCGTCACCATTCAAGGTTGGGACTAGAGTTGTCAAGTCAGATGTCGACATGAAATCAAAAGTCCGCGAAATAACAGCTATAGAGGCGCTTATGACAACTGGTGAATCGAGCTTGATGACATGGATTTCATCTCTATTGTTCGGCGAGACTGTGGTGGTCTTGGCAAGGAGATGAAGATCTTTTGGTTGGCAGAATGACCAGAGGAAGGTCAGGAAAACAGGGGTCAACATCTATGTTGCTGATGATAGTCTTGAAGCTTTCAAGCTCAGCTTTGTTAAACACATAAAGGGTATGATCAAACTCAATCTCCCTTGTAGAAACATTGTTGAACGTTTACTTGCTAATCAATCATGATCAAACATTTTTTTCTTCTCCTTGCTGGAGTATTGGCAAGTTCTCAATCACCTATCTCGCCATATTACCTCTCAAATGTTCTGAACTCTCACTCACACTTTTCCATCAGTGAGCCATGACATGGCTGACTATTGTTTCAAGCAGCAAGCTGACTATATCTGAAAGCAGAATTGAATTGTCGTCGGGGACAAGTGCGATTCTGATTTCGCCATCCATATTCGAGGAATCAACGTGTTCATCGTCAGTCGTGGTGAACCAATGCTCGATATCGAGTGAAAGTGGCCAGTTGCGTGGAATTGTTGAAACATCAGCATTTCCAGATTGTGGATCATCGCGTTCAATCTCGATTGTTGGCTGTTCGCTTCACTCGCAGGAAGTTCTGGGAACAGACGGGATTGGCCTCTCATTGACACAAACAGCTCGAAAGAATTCGAAAGAAATGGGAATGATTTCGTCATCGCTGATTGGTTGCTCGTTTGTGAACATGAGTTCGATTGGCTCTTCACGCCAGCCACAGCTGTCGCATTTGTCCCAAAAGATGTTGGGATGTGTTGTGTCGTTGACAAGTTCGCATCTGTCAGGATCGACGATTCGGGACGTGAACAATGGAGGGTCAGTTCTATGCTCGAATTCCTCCTTCTCATCCCTCCTCTCCTCCCCCAACACTGACACCGATCCTTCCATCACTTACCCCAATGGCACCTACCCATTTGTTGATGATGGCACGGAATATTTGTTCGAATATGGGACACATGACGATGAAGCCATTTTTTCCCACTGCCACTTCACTGGAGACAAATATGCCACAACCGCTCGCCCACTCACATTCAAATATTACAGAGGCACCATCTCCATCTCCTCCTGCTCGTTCACGAACCACACGATCGTCGATGACATTTTCAATTTCCACGGCAGCGCAATTTCCATCGAAAAACAATATGATCCCCCTCACAAGCCTGTCACCGTGGAAAAGTCGAACTTCACGAATATCACCGCGAACGGACTCGCGAGTGGGATGCATTTGAGCGTCCATCATTCTGCCACAATTCTCGACTGCATCTTTACAAAGTGCAGGCATGTTGAAGGCAGCAAAGCATATGTCGGAGGAATGTGGTTTCAAAACTTCGATACCGATGGCCTCTTCACAATCACAAACCTCGTCTTCGAGTCCTGCTCCTCACTGACCTATGCTGGCGGGATGTTCACGGTTATCAAACAAGACGCCCTGATCTCCGACTGCCTCTTCGCCGACTGCTCTTCTCCCGCCGACTACCCAATTGCGGGTGGCTTCAAGGCCGTTTTCCAAGGAACCACCCCTCAAAGCATCGCACGAATGAATTTCACAGATTGTCAGAGTCTTTCAAATGCCGGTGGAATGGAACTGAATGCATACGGTAATTTCACCATGTCTGACTTCCACTTCTTGCGGTGCCACGCACACAGGGAATTTCGGGGCAGACTCGGAGGGGGATTAAGCGCTTCCCACGGGACGACTGTAACGCTGACCATGCTGGGCTGTTCTTTCATCGAATGCTCGTCGGATGGTATCGGGGGAGCCCTCCATGTGAAGGAATTTGGATCGTGTGTGCTCACCGAATGCCTGTTTCAGGATTGCTCCTCAAATGTCCGAGGAGCTATCAGATTTCAACCAGCTGATGTGCATCCCTCGTCGATCTCTCTCACTCGAGTCGCATTCGCCAACAACTCTGTCGGGCAGAATGAAGGCTCGTCCGTTTCTGTGAACAGTGCAGAGGATCCAACCAGTTTTGTGGATGTGTATCTCGACTATCTCGACTGTGATGTTCGCCCAACACTGTCGATTATTGCCTGCTTCACGACGTGCGACACGAACAACATTGGAATGCTCATGACTGATAATCGAGGCACTCCAGAGCAGTCGACAGTTTCAGTGTTTGATGATGCCTTCAAACTGTTTGGGCCACAGTTGACAGAAGCAGTGCAACTCTCGTTTGATCCACTGACAGGAAGATTGGAGTTGGAGATGAAGGGGGAGATGCCGATTGCGTCACAGAAATATGAAGTGACAATTGAAAAGGAAGGGGACACAACAAAAACGAAGGGAGTGATTGAGTTTGTGAATGGGAAGGGCACACTGACATCGCCGTCTCCATCGTTGACTCTGGATTACTCGACGTCGTACACAATCACGTCGATTGTCGGGATTGCTCCCTCTTCATCTTCTTCTCTCTCCAATGCCCTCACATTCCCACAAGCAGCGTGGGTGTTCAACCTCGCTGCAACTCCTGACTTCGTATCCTTCGCCACTCCAACACCACCCACTCTCGTCGATGCAACTGCCGACCTCGTCTCCGAGGACCAGCCACTCGCTTTCGTCGTGCTCGTGTTCGATCGCGCTGTGAGTGGATCGCATGACTTTGTTGTCGAGGAAGAAGGGAAAGATGTGACAATCACCATTCACTTCGAAGGATCGTCTCTGGCAGGTGTTAGTAACAAATTCGTTGTTGTTGGAGAGGATCGCTTACTGACACACGACTCAACATATACAATCAAGTCCATCACACAATCTCCAGGAACAGAATCACCATTTGTGTGGATGAATGACACCATCACTTTCCACATCCCCAAATCGTCGTTTACTCCCAAGAAATCGATGTCACCAGAAATGAAGACACTGCTGAGCTGGCTGATCCCTCTGATTGCCTCTCTCCTCGTTGTCGTGATTGTGGTGATTGTACTGATTGTGCTCCTTCGCCGTCGTCGCGTGAAATCTCAAACAGAACAGAAAGAGATGGAAGAACAGACAGACGAACGACTCGACGAGAAGATCGAAGTTGAGACAGTCGCTCCGGACAACACAAATGCAGTGATCCATGCCGAAGCCATCAGCCACTCCAACTTCCGGCCCGACAACAGCCTCCTCCCGACAGAACAGGAACGTCACCAGGTCTCCAAAAGTGATGCGCTTGGGGATTTGGTTGAGGTGATGAAATGCAGTGGAGATTTCGTAGTCTCAACAGCTCGAATGGACACCACACTTTATTCGCTGATCCACACACAGAAAAAGGAAATTGGGAGCCGCACGATTGGCGTTCAAATTGTGAATGGATTGAAGCACGTTGTGGCTCATCGCGGTTGGAGTGATGTTCTGACACAACTGTCGCCACACTGGATTCTTCTTGATTCAGCTGGGAATGTTCACCTGAAACTTGAAATGAACTCGACTGAGGCGGAACAAGCAGCGCTGCTGGCTCAGAAGCAACAGAATGCTCACGCTGCGGGAATGGAAGGAGAGAAGGTTGGGATGGATGGTCTTCGATGGCGAGCTCCAGAAATTGCATCTGGAAGTGGAGAGGTGGATAGTCAGAATGCGTCAGTTTTTAGTCTTGGCCTGATCTTGTGGGAAATTGAGACTGGTCTTGTTCCGTATGGAGAGGTGGATGCGATTGTGGCTCAGAAGCAGTCTGGGACTGGGATTGCGCCGAAACTGTCGGATTTACATGACGAGGAGTTTATCGCACTATTGACGCGATGCCTGTCAGTGAATCCGAAAGAACGGCCAACACTGAATGAAGTTGGAGAGTTCCTGTCGACGCACAAACCCGAATCAGCGATCGCGGAATCGCGAAACGAGATGAAAACACAAGTGGAATAGACCAGACATTCCAACCTCATTTCCCACTCACTTGATTTGGAGATGATCAATTCACGTTGGAGCATTCTCATTTGTCTTGGTTTGGTTGGAGGACAGCTGGAGAGTGGAATCGGAAATGGAAGCAGGCGAGAACGAACTCGTCTCATTTCACAATCAACTATTTGCCAAACTCATGTCAGTCGATCTTGATTGATTTGGAATGGAGAACACCCCACTCTTCATTCTCGCGTCAATCAATTCTTCGTTTCAACACATTTCGAAATTGTTTCAAATCATCGGCGTCTCCGCCACTCTCATGTCATTCACACGCCATCTCTTCGTTTGCTCCTTCCTCCATCACACTCTCTTTCTTTCGATTCACTTTCTTGTCATTCTCTCACGTTCGTTGTCTCGTCTTTCTTTCTCTTGATTGTTCCACACACCCCCTCAGCTATTCTTGTCATCTCGCGTGTCACATTCCCTCAACCTCTCCTCTTCTGTCTTCCACGACGCTCTTGTCATCCGACAGTTGCGCTTGGAAGAGCTGAAGCTTCACTCCACTCTGGAGACTCTTCTGGGACTTTCTCTCTTCTTGTTTGATTCGAATGAATCACCATTTCCTCGAATCATTCCACTTCACCACACATCACTCATTTCATTTCATGGACACTCTTACGTCTCATCACTTTCAATGAATTATCACAAACGGGAAGTGTGAGGGAGATACAGTAGAAAAGGCAAAACTGCGAACACAGGAGAGGGTGTGCTGACTCGGTTATGTTTCCTCTCGTTTCTCGTTTTGTGATTCCACAACCAAAGCGACGGAAGAGAATGGGGTCATAAAGAGTATCAACACAAGCTATTAAAATAACAAACACGAACACGAGTTTCGTTGTGGTTGTGATTTCACTTCATTAATCTGAAGTTCGGAGGATGGAAAGGTGTGAGCTGCAGGTAGATGTGGTGACAGAACTTGATGGAGGAGCGAGTCGTGTGTTAAGTGAGGACTTAGCTGAGAGAGACGAGAGGATGAGAACTGAGACGGCGATTGAAGAACTGAATGTTCCAGAATTTCTTGGTGAGGCACGTCTGACGTTCCATCATCCTTCGAAGTGGGTCCAAAACGAACGCTTCTGAGGCCAGAAGAGAGGGTTGGGAGGATGGTTGCCGATCGAGTGGAGAAGGGGCTTCGTTCAGGGTCTAATCCACTCAACTGATCCGACAGAGACACTCGTTCGAGGCTGACTGACTTCTGAGACTCAGTTTGTGGGGTGAAGGAGGGCGCAGAATGGAGGAGGGACAAATCAGCACGGCGGAGATGCGAGGGCGAATGGGAGGATTGAACGAAAGTTGATTCAGGGAGACTTGTCGATGAGAGGGGAGGCAATGGGAATGTGGAGTGTAGGAGCGAGAGTGAGAGCAGGCTCTTCTTCTGAAGCGCTCCATTCTCGTCCAGCCGAGTTGGATGGGTCGGTGCGGCAAAGCTGGGTGTGAAAGATGGATCAGGCGATGGATTGAAAAGGCACTCTTCTTCTGTTTCTGCCGAAAGGATCGACTCATCCTCCGACGTGTCATCATCGCTGTCTTCCTCTTCCTCTCCTTCGTTGCTTTGTTTGGGTGTCTCTTTGGATGTGTGTTCAGTGGTGGAATTCCTGACAGCTTCGGGGTGGATGATCTCGGATTGTGAGAGATGAGCTGCCTGTGTTGGAGAGAGGAGAGGGAAGGAATACGATCGAGTGATGACATCTCCAACAGCTCTCTTCTCTTCGGACTCGTTCTCTCCAAACACTTCTCCCTCCTCCTCCACTCCTATTTCGGGTGCTTCACATGAAAATGATGGCCGCAGAGATGAATACACACGCCGCATGGCTGGCTGATGTCTCGCATCTGACACGAGGCTGCTGTCTGTGTCGACGAGAAGCTGCGTTCTTCTCGTCGATGATCTGTCCCCAGCGAGCGACTTGAAGACAACCGACATGTCCAGATGTGGTTGGAAGGGATCGCCAATGGAGAGTGTTGGGGTGGAATCAGACAAGTCAAATAGAAGCTGCGACGAGTCCGCAGACTGTATGTTTCGGTTCTTGGTAGAGAGGTGAGAAAGGGAGGACGAGGTCATTGTGCTTTGGTCCCTTCGCCGTCTCGCTTTTCGGCGACGCTGGCTCAGAAGTTCTCCAATCTGCCTGCCAGTCAGCTCCACACTCTCTTCGCCCATCTGACTCGTCATGGATGTCAGCTGGTCTGCCAACGAGAGAGACGGAAGGTAACAAAATGAAGAAGCAGGCGACACGTCGAACGAGATGTCACGTTGTGTCAACTCAGACGACATACCGAGTGGAGGAGGAGGGAGGTGTTCTTGTCCAAGAGCTTCATCTTTCCCGCTCCACAAAGACGACGTTGACAATGAAGATGAGAGATGATGTGAGGATGAGAGGGAGAACGAGAGATGAGGAAAAGGCTGGCTTCTGCTCAAAGAGAAATCAACTTTGAATGAAGAATGGTTCAACAGCCCCAAATCTCGATCATGCGACAGCACAATCAGAAGGGAGCGTTGGATGTCGGTGAACAAAACATTGCATCGAACTGAATCCAACAGAAGTGCCCAGAATCGGACAAGAAACCGAGGGAAGGACAGCAGGGACGGCGAGACGTGATGTGGGTCGCTGGGTTGGGGAATGGCGCGGAAGGGAGACGACGGTGAGAGTATGTCGCTGACCACTCCGAAAAAGTTTGGAACAGAAGACGAGTGGGTTCCGACGCCGATTCTTCCTTCAGCTGTCTCGCTCGTCGGTGGGGGAGACAAGCGAGTCACGTCAAACAAAAGACATTCTGTCGTGTGCGAGTTCATCACGTCGTAAACTTCTGATGGAGTGAGGAGGGCGAATTGAGAGTCTCGGTCAGGAGACGAAGAGGGAGACGCAAAGAAAGGGGAGAACGTGTGGGAGTGTGGTGTTGTCAACAAGGAAGAGCGGAGAGGGGTTCTGTCGACGAGTGTGATGTGATGAGGGTGAAGATGGTGAGAGTGTATAGATAGTGATAGATGTCTCCTGAGATCCCTGACTTCTTGTTGGAAGGTCGAACTGCTTTCTGTTTCGTCCACCCCCGAAAAAGGAGACAAGATTGATTGGTCTGGTTCTTCTGGTTTCACGAAAGCGATGCTCAACTCCGACAGCGGAATGGATAAACTGGAAGCAGAGTGATGTGTGTCCTCAGTTTGCATCTGCTCTTCATCCACCCACTTTCCCTCAGCGGCTGAGAGTTCCTTCACTTGGGTGACTCGAGGAACATGATCGCGCTGACGATTCTTCCTGTCTGCAACAGGTGTGCGGGAAAGCAGTTGCGAGAGCGAGAACGGAATGTGGGAGATGGGTGATTCCTGCGAGAGAGACGAAGTTTGGGAGAGTGGCGTTGATGGTCCACCGTCGTCGTCCGACGAGAGCGTGAACGAATGCGACCAGAGTGTTGACTCTGCATCCTCCTCTCTCCTTCCCAACACTTTACGGGTTGCGTTTCCCAGCGCTTTGAGTGATGACGATGGCGTGAGGAAGAGTGAAGAGTTCGAGTTCTGGAATGGAGTTTGGCTCATTAGAAGGGATGGTATCTCGTACGGAGTGCTGTAATCAAAGGAGGTCGAGAGAGAGTGAGGCGAAATCTCGCTTTGTGAAGGAGATATGACCTGCAATATTGATCTGTCCGTGGCTCCATTCCTGATCAATTCTGTCCATTCAGTTCCCTTGGATACGGGCAATATTACGTGATGAGAAACAGAATTGCTAGGATTATGTTCCAAAGTTGCTGAAATGCTCTGTGACAGCATTGGAGACGAGTTCTGAGATGACCGGTTCGTGGTGGTTGATGAACCCGGATGCTTCATTCCATTGTCTGACTCATCCCACAGCAGATGCAAAATCTGTTGGATTTCGTTGAAGTCCGCCTTTTCTCCGAAACGGAGGTTTGATAGCAGTTTGAACAGCGCAACGAAAAAGGAAGGAGTCTGGGGCATCACGGTTGAGTGTTGTGGAGTGCAAAATGGCTCTGTTGCAGTAACAGTAGCGTTTTTATTGTTGGAGCTTGGTGTGGAGGAATGAAGTGAGAATGTCCGAGCATCACAGGACGACGGATTAATTGGTCCAGTGACACTGTCTGAGATGGAAGAGACTGTGTGAGTCTCTGAAAGTTGCTTCATCCCTTTCTCCCATTCAATCTTCTTCGCAAATGATTCTTCCCAAGTGTCCGTGTTCGACCAAGGAAGACTCCCAACATTCATTTCTGAGAAGAGAACAATAAACAACAAGAATCACGAAAAATGGAGAAAATCATCTCGAAAATGGTGGAATACGAAGAAGAGTTGAGAGAAGTGCTCCGAAGACGACCAAACATACCAAGAACGATGAAGAACCACGACCAGATATCATCACTCCAACTCCTTTTCTCACCACGATGGCAATTCAATGACACATATGCACAATGCTTCCCACATTTCGCTGAGGTCTGAGTTGGGTATGACGGTGCTGACGAGAAAGTGAGATTGAGAAGACGCAGAAGAACGAACTTGCACTATTGAATCGCGTTGCGTGGGAGAAATCGATCAGAACAAGCTCATTCTCAGCTGAACCATTATTCCGGCGAACGAAATGTTCCTGAATCGAAGCGAGGTGTACATATGAAGAATGAGAAGAACGACAAACAGGTGAAATGTTGTTGTGGATCCAGCCAAGTTCATGTAGTGACTCAATGCAGGCCAGCATTGAGAGCGCATAGTGTTGTTGAAGGGCGACAGAAAGACGATTGTTGACGGAATGAGCGAGGATTGTTCTGAGATACGAAGGGCGAGAAATGGATGAGAATATGAGTTGAACATCTCAAATGAAGAGAATGATTTTCCGAAATAAAGTATGGAAAAACAAGTCACTGAAGAACACACCGCAAATCGTCGTCCAAAAGTTCCATCACAAGATATTTCTTTTTCTTGCTGTTTCCTTCACCATAAATCCTTGGAAAACAGATGTGGCCTATCGGTGAGGGAAAAAGTTAAAAAGAGCGTCGGAATGATTCGAAAATGCTTGTTCGCAAACCATCCAGTTGTTTCAGAATGTCTGCTTCGCTCGAGAGTTCGCCATTCGATGCTTGTCCGTTCTCAATCTTGATGATCACATCACTCGCTTGTGGGTTGTGCAAGATGGAGGCTTCGAAGAGAAAATGGGATTCATTTTTCGAAATTTCCCGTGAAAGCAGAAATTGACCATGAATCACGTCTCCAGGAGAGTGTGAGGGAAGAACTGCTGAATGCATCCGTCACTCCAATCGTATCATTCAATCAAGCAATCCAAGGAATCGACAATCACCCATATTTTCCTGTTAACTTTGTCAGCGACTGAACATCTGCTGAAATAAATTGATGAAGATATGGCATTTTATCTTTTGGGCTCGATCCGTGTAACGACTTAAACCATAAGACTGTGGTCACATAGAAACACCAATGGCAAACATTTATCTCAAACACGGCTTTTCAAACGCTTTCAACGGAGAATATCACCCCTTTGCCATCGAAACGTTCTTCTGAAAATGAAATCACTGGGTGACGCTTCAAAGGACACAGATTGATGAAATTCCTTCAACAATTCTGGGAAATCGATCTGTGGGATCGATAGGATCGTATTGAGCTTTCAAAACTGGTCCTGTTGAATTTTGGTCAACACTGAGAATCCCAGATAAATGTGACGTATGATCTCTATCTCCAGCTTAACCTGTGAAACAGCTCAATTTGATCAACTTTTGCCCTATTTCGGTCACTCAATCAAAGTATTTATAAAGGCAAGTGGACAATTTAGTCCAAAGTTCCATCATTTTTCCTGTTTGAAATGACACGACAACTGTAGTCATGATTCTTTGAAAACGGCGTTCTTGTCACAATCAACGCTGTTCATGTCATTGGGATCCGTGATACATGCAGTCGATCAATTCCTTATTGGCTGGAAGGTGAGAGTGTCAGGCCACATCTGATTGAAGGAAGGAAAAGCGAAAATCGAAGGATCCATCTTCCACGACAACATTCCATCCAACTCGTCATTCCCCTCAGCTCGCCGGAACATTGCCTGTTCTGAAAGAGGAACGGTGCACGTTGAGAGTTTGTCAGCTGGTGATGGCACAATCCTCCATCCATCCGCTTGGATCTCGTCTGACGGTTGTATTCTCAAATCAACAGAAGTGAATACAGCCTCTCCTCTCTTCATCCCGACACTCTCTTCTGACTCCACCTCGAAGTTGGAAAAAAAGACGAAATTGTTCTCATTGACGATCGAAGGAACGTTTCTGATTCCGTGTTCGCTGTTCCTGAAAGTGTTCGAGATGGGAAAGGACGGAAAAGAAGTCAATTCAACTCAGATCCCTCTCACCGTCGACTCAGCGACATCATTCTCTGAGACGAAGATGGTCGTCACACTTCCCAGTTCGGTATTCAACTCTCTGGACGACTCGCTGGAATGGCGAGGACGACTGGTTTTTGGGGAGAACGAGACAACAACTGACAGTTTCCTGATTCAGCAGAGCTCGTCTGGTCGGTTCGCTCAGTCGATGAAAGACATGAAATGGTGGATTCCACTCGTGGTTGTTGTGTCGTGTGCACTTCTGGCATTGATTCTGATTGTGGTTCTGTTGATGCGACGCCGAAACAAGAACAAGGCAGAGAAAGGAGAGAATGATGGAGAGATACAAGAACTGGACGAGACAGAAGACAAGATTGATGTGTTGACCGAAGGGGACAAGGACGGCAACGACAATCAAGACACTCTCAACAAAGCTGGTCTGCGAAAATTGGACCCAGCGTTGACATTCCACGAGGATCATTCGCATCCGTCGCTTCAGAACACGAACAAGGTGATGTCAGGGTCTGCTGGTCAAGCCGCAGTTCTGATTGTGGGAGAGGATGAATTTGGACGCCCAACAATCGAAGATGGATTGGCTGATCCGCACGACACACTGTTCAACAGACATCATGGACGTGAAGAGAAGACAGGATTGAACATCTATCGAACGTGATTGGATGTGGCGAAGGCAGTCGAAAGACTGCTGTCGCTTCGCCCCAACACTGTGGCACTCCGAAAACTGAGTCCTCACTGGGTGTTGTTCTCTCCATCGAACTCGATCTGCCTCAAAGTGAATGACGAAACACCATCCCAAGCACCAACGACAATCCCCACGCAATCAGACGCACTGAACGAGGCACAAGAAGAGAAGCGCTGGTCAGCACCTGAAGAAAAGAAACGTGAGAATGGGATTGATGTACAGAAAGTGACGGTTTTTCGGCTCGGCCTGATCTTGTGGGAAATCACGACTGGACAGGTTCCGTTCAGTGAAACAGATGCAGTGAATGCTCAACGTCAGCTGGGGATGGGGATTGTTCCTGGGATGGAATCGATTGAGCCAGTTGAACTTTCGGAGCTTCTTTTGGAATGTCTGGATCTGAATCCTCTTTCTCGTCCTTCTGTGGAATCCGTTGTTTCTCGTCTGGAATCGATTGGGGAAGGAAAGAAAGAAGACGCAGCAGAGCTTCTGGAGCTCCCGAATCACCCACCCGAACCACAACTTGAATCGCGAAAGCCAAACCCGGCTTTCCGTCACGTGTAGCTGCTCTCACGTGGAATATTCTGAACAACGACTCAAATTCACTCCCACCTCACAGCCTCACTTTTCGTTCTCAATCCACTCCACTCACTTTCTGTCGCTGTTTCTTTCCATTCTGTTTTCTGGTTTCTTTATCGATCTCACCTGAGCTCACGCCATGTCGATGAGATTGACCATTCATTCTTTTCTTCTCGCAACATGAGTCGCCTCACATCATCAGCGATTCGTTGTAAGAGCCCACCTCCCTGTCACCAATAGCACATCTCCATTCAGTGATCATCATTTGTTCACCTTCACGTCTTCACCTTTCACATTCTCTCCAAACAAGTCCTTCCCACGTCAGCTGTCGCTCTCTTGTTGGAAGAATGTCAGATGACAGTAGTCTTCTTGATTTGAGGGCGACGATTGCTTGATTTGCTTTTCATCGCCAACCATCAAATACTGGCGAACTCTGTTTCAATGTCACACAACATCTCGCCGTCATCGCAATACCAATCAACGGCACAGAAATGAACTGTCTGAACACGATCCACTCCACTCATTCGCTATTGTCTCTGTCTGATTGCTGTTCATTGACACCTCGTTCACTCGTCGTTGATGGAGACATCTTTCACTGACTTCATCTCAACCACTCTTCCCCTGACACACGATGCAAAATCCCCTTCTCAGTCTTTTCTTTCCAGAAAATCAGCGTCTCATTCATCTCAATTATACTCCCATGTTCCTAGCGGCCGATTGTCAATTGATCATCAGATGAAGTGTGAGTATTTTGGTGGAAAATGAAAGGAGGGAATAAAATGGGGATAAGAGGTATGAAACGGGGAAAAGAGCTTGATTGAGCTGTGGAAGAGGGCTTCCAGTCCCTTCAGCCCATCACAAAACCAGGGCTCCACTTCATTGAGATTAGGACGTGACCGGTGAAGTGTTTTTATTAATGGGTAGGCCTGATCAAATATGTTAAACGACAGTGATTCACCACCGACAAACGTCTCCATACATCATCCAATCACATTGGATGACCTGGACTCGCGTATAGAAGCAGTACTCACTTCACTCATGGAGAACAGCCAAGTCGCCACCTCCAACAGCCATTGGCCTACCAAGCGGTCAAAAGTCAGTAAACGCAGAAATCAAGTAGCATCCCGCAGAGCTCGCACCACACGCTCTCCAAGCAGCTCTTCACACTCAGAAAGTCCTATACGGAAACAAAAGAGGATTAAAAGTCACAACTCGAAGTCGAAGGACAGAAAGAAGGACAAAAAGAGGCTTTCGCGGAAACAAAAGCACAAATCCTCCCACAAACACCATTCTTCGAAAACCCGTTCACTCGATAGACATACATCTCAATCCTCTTTACATCGCAGCAATCATCGGGATGAACGGAAAACACTTCAACCTGACAGCTCCGACGGTGATGATTCATCATCACCCGACAAAATCTCAGCACTGTTCAAAAGAATTAAAACAAAAGTTCCAACCTTCTCGGATACATGGTTGGATAGCGTTTTGTCTCCCCGGCGGAAAGACCGCTTGATTTCAAAATCAGTGAGTACCCAGCTTCATATAGGAATCCCAACTGATATTGCTTCCGGCCTTAACGATGGAACCGACACAGACAACCTACGGAACAAGGCGCTGGTAGGAGCTGTACAATCCTCACACGCAGCCATCGCCCAGTTAGTTCAGCTTTATTTTGCGATAGAAAATTCTGACTCGTCAAGCCCTTTCCTCGAGACCATAGTTGATTCCATCGTCTTATGTCTAGACGCAGCGACTAGGGCCAATCACTCCAGATACTTTGTGGATGAGGCCGCGGCAATTGCTCTAGCGGGGGAGCTTAATATCAAGCTCCCGTTCGTTCCAAAACCGGCTACCGCTCCTCATAGCTTCTCACAAACACAAACATCCCACACCCCAACGCATCCCTTAAATAACACCTCTATCAGGCAACCAGAGAGGTCGCCCATACCGACGTCCATAGACTTCTCTACTGCACTCCGAATGAACAGCTCGGCATGGAAGATAATAGGTGGATGGGAGAGGGTGGTATCAGGGGTAGTGTGGGAATGGAGGGACATCGATTCAAAAACAAGACTAGCACATCGCAGACAATCGAAACCCTTCACGGGTTCCTTGGATCAGATGATGGCATACAGAGGGATATTGGAGGAGGAAATTCAGAATGGGATCGTGGGCCGCATCCCAGACAGGGCAGCACGACTAGTAATGCACACCTTCCTCGTCCCGAAGAAGGACGGATCTTGGAGGAAGGTACTGGATGCGACTCCACTCAACCAAGAAATCATTTCACATCACTTCAAAATGGAAACCATCCAATCGGCTTTCCCCTTCATTTCAACGAACAGTCACTTCACTTCAATCGATATTCAGAGTGCCTTCTCACACATACATGTGCCACAGCATCTACAGCCTTTCCTCTGCTTCAGGTTCAACAGACAGACATATGCATATCGAACAATGCCGTTCGGCATTTCAGTGGCACCTCGTCATTTCACCAAAACTCTCAAGCCCGCGATCAAGGCACTCCGAACACAGCTAGGAATCCCTATCCTTTTCTACATCGACGATATCCTCCTCATTTCACCCTCGTTCGAGGATGCTGTCCGGAATACGAAGACAGCAATGGGATTCCTGACAAATCTTGGATTCATCCTTTCAAAGAACAAGTGCCAGCTTATTCCGTCACAGTCAATCCAATTCCTGGGATGGAAGATCTCGGCTCCAACACTTTCGGTAACAATCCCACAGTCGAGGAGGCACTCACTCCTCAAATCCCTTCGACATTGCATCTCGCTTGCCCTGTCTCGCTCGAGAGTGCGAACCCGCGACCTGGCATCTCTCATCGGAAAATTGTCATTTCTCAGAACATCGATTCCTTCAGCGAGCCTCTACCTCTCAGCCCTCAACAGAATGAAGGAGGCTGCCATATCCAAGTTCGGATGGGAGTCCTCCCTCATGCTCAACCCATCGATCCTGGGGAGTTAACTTTTGGAGGCAGTCCGTCTTGGCAAATCGTCCAACATCCTTCGACACAACACTCCCACAAGCGACTCTAACTACCGATGCGGGTCCAGTGGGATGGGGGCGACCTTTCACTGGAATGGAGGGACGAGGAATCTGCACGGAAGTTGGACAACAGAACAGACTACGATGACCAGCAACTGGAAGGAGACGGCGGCGGTCCTGTGCGCAATTACCAGTCTGGCGAAGCTTATCACGTCACACTCGATCACCTCCCTCCTCCTTCAAACGGACAACACTCCGACACTCTTCAACATCAAGCATCAGAGGGCATGTCCAACCCTACTTCCAAATCACTCGAAAAGTGATCACAGCACTTCGCTCACTTCCAGCTCAGCCATATTCAGATTCAACACATTCCAGGCTCGCAGAACACGATTGCAGACTCCCTCTCTCGCCTATCGCGGACGGGAGAGTATCACCTCCTCCCAGCAGCCCTCGAACAAATACGAATACGATGGAACTTCGTTCCAGAGATCGACTTTTTTGCGTCAAGCAGAAACAAGCAATGCGACGTTTTCTGGACGTTGACAGACGATGCTCTGAGTCGAGGATGGTCTACGATGACGATGAAGATTCTTTTACATCCTCCGATTATTCTACTGTCGAAAGTGATGAAGAAGTTGATGACGGAAGAAGTGGAGCAAGCTGTTTTGATAACTCCAGAGTGGAACGGGCAGGTGTGGACGACAGCACTCAACAAGATGGAACTGGACCACTTCATTCTCGGCGATTACGAGGAGGTGATGGCGCAGGACTCCTCCCACACCGGAACGTCACTCCCACCAGGGAGAGCAAGAGCAAGTTTAAGGGAAGGAGAACGAACTTGGTCTCAACTTCTACCATCTCCTCGCGTCGACTGCAGGCCTCGACCCTGGAATTGAAGACGTCTTCGAAAACCAGTACAAGGCAAAGGGTCCATGGATGAGAGCATGGAAACACTTCGCACTGTTCTGTGCCAAGCGCCACTTTACCGAGCATCATGTCATTTCATCTCCAAAAATTGAACTTGTTCTGTGCTCCTTCCTCCTCGAACTACGCGACAGCTTTCCTTCGGAGTCCACATTCCCAGATGATGCTGTTGTCAAAGTTGCCAGATCACTGATTCCATTTCATCAGTCATTGAGAAGCACAGACTCTTTACTCAACCACTTCAAACGCATTCTTAACAAACAAAACCCTCTCAAAACAACGAAGAGGAAGTATTCGTTTATCTGGAGTATCAACCTCCTTCTCGGCTGGGCGAAGAAGTCATTTCACAACCATCTCACAATCGTTAACCTCCAACAACGAGCCGCTGCTCTCACCCTCGCCTACTCCTGTCTTCGTCGAGAAGAACTAGTCACAATGAACTGGGAGGAAGTAGAATGGTTCGAGAAGACTTCATTCAACCCGACAGCCTTCGTCACCCTTTCGGTAGTATCCAAGCAGCAGCAAGACAAAAGAACTTTACGCATCCTGCACGACGAAGGTGAAGAATCCTTTTCTCCATTTCACGCCCTTCGTCTCTATCAAACCGCACTCGAGGCATGGAAAATCGAACACGCTCATCTCCCACACCTCGATGACAACGCTTGCTGGATTAGCTTCACGTCAGGTCGACGTCTCCGCTCATCCCACGTCGCAAACCTTTTGTCTGGCGTCCTACTCCAACTGGAGCTCCCTCCACACTTCAAACCTTACTCTATCAAGCACGCTTCAGTAAGCTACCTCGCCTCTCAGCGGAAAATCAAGAAATCAGCCATTCGAACGTTTGTCGGCTGGTCACCCGATTCACGTGTCATACAACTCCACTACTCACTGCCTATTCAGATCGGGCGAAACGCCCAGGACTTGGCCTCCGCCTGGTGGCAGCAGCTCAACGCTGATTCACGGCCTTAATTCTGACTGTAAATTACTCTTTCGACACACCTCACGGCATGTTCCTTTCGCATTCTCGCTTTTTCAGGTCTTTTGAAATCTCAATGAAGTGGAGCCCTGGTTTTGTGATGGGCTGAAGGGACTGGAAGCCCTTCTCAAAAACCAGCGCTCCACTTCATCACTTCATCTGCCACGCCGTCGCCCATCACGTCGAGGAGTTGCCGTATCCAGTCCGTCGAGTAGTTGCCATGCCCCGTTCGTCGAGTAGTTGTCATGTCCCAATTGTCTAGGAGTTGCCATGACCCGTTCGTCGAGAAGTTGCCATGTCCCAATTGTCAAGTAGTTGCCAAGTCCCGCGTCCGGGGGGCAGGGGTTTTGGAACCGGAGGCCAGCCTTAAATAAATTAATATGGTAAACGAGATATCTCATTTTGAAATGGAAAGAAGCAAAAAACCGTAAAAGTGAAGAGAAAATAGTGATTACTCAATTGTCTAGTTTTGGAGTCCGTTTTAGCTTCCAGTGCAAATGTCACCCAGATTGCTGTAGATTGTATTCACATCGGACTATTCGGAAAATGTGGCGATTTTTCATCAAACAGTGGAGATTTTCTGCCGGTAATGTGCTTGGATATAGAATTATTGCCAGTTTTTTTCAAAGTGCAGACAGATGTAATAGGTCCTATTTTGACGGAAGAAATAGAATCAAGAACGAGTATATGTTTCCAAAATGGGATATTTGGTGATTTTGTCCTTTTCCATGACTAGATCCGACCATCTGATTGAGATGACGACATTCCGAGATGGCTATCGATGATATTCCAAGTAAAAATCCAAATTTCTGTTTCAATGTCTTCCAGAAAACTTCAGTTCGGCTGCCAAAGTCGAATATCACTTCTGTGTCCCTGCTCAACAAACACTCGTTCGAGAGTGTTGATCGCTGAGGATTTCATTGACAACGGAGAAAGTTTATGGAAATGGAGGAAAAACAATGGTAGAGGTGGAGAGTTGAATATTGAATCTGATGGTTGTTTTCCAGTTCACACTTTAAAAATGAAGAAAATGAGCAAAAACGATCAGCTCCGCATTTGCTCAATAAGAGGTTTTCAACCTTCTCCGTGATTTTCTCGCCATTTCTCCGTATTCTCTTTTGGTGTTTTTTTTATTTTCAAAAAAGAATCACCCAGAGCGTCAGAGTGGCGAAAAGTGAACTTTCTCTGCCTCCACCAACAGTGTATTACCCAGAAATTCCTCCGGTTCCAAAACCCCTGCCGGGGGGTTTCTTCTCTATACGAGTTTCTTCCTCCCTTGCTCCCTTCAAGGTTGATAAACCCAGAACCACTCGTTGTGCCTTCGTGTCACGAGTGGGACTATGTAGGCAATCACTTCATTCACGTCATTTGCAGGCCTACCCATTAATAAAAACACTTCACCGGTCACGTCCTAATCTCAATGAAGTGGAGCGCTGGTTTTTGAGAAAGGAGGAATAGATATTCCGATGACAGGTCGCAAAGAACTGAACAATATTTTCAAGGAGAAGAAAAGAAATGAAGACAGAATGGATGAACAAAGACGAATCAAAAGAGAAAGAAAATCATGATGAATGAATGGTGGGTGGTGAGGGATGAGGTGACGGGGAAACAAAGATCATCTCCACTGCCGATAGGCGAAGTGTGTCGGCGAGTGTGGAACATAGTTGTGTGAATGTGAGAGAAAAGAAAGAATGATGAGATGAGATCCTCATGATGACGTGGATGTGGTGAGTGAGGAGAGATGATAATCGATAGAATGAGAGTGAGTGAAGTGAATCAAGAACGAGTCGATGCGGTGGGTGAGTGACGTCTCACAGTCCAGTCACCTTCTCCTCCACGTTCTTCTCGTCCTTCTTCTTCAAAAGCTCTTCCAATCCCAAAACCACTTCATCCAGCGTCGGTCGTTCCTTCGGGTTCAGTGCCAGGCATCGCAAAATCAGCTCGCCCTCTCCCGTCTCTGCAAGCTTGTCCATTCGAGGAGTCACTCCAGACCCAATCTGACGATGAGCATTCACTCCATCAATCTCTCCAAACGGAACAAGTTGTGTCCCCATCTCCCACATCACCAGACCAAGACTGAACACACACGCCTTGGCCTGGTCAATCTCGTTTTTTGACTCACTCTCCATCGTTCGAGTCGCTTCAGGCGCTTCCCATCGCTGTCCTTCCTCGTTCTTCTTCTCCATTTGAGCCTTCAGCTCTTTTGGAGATGAGAGCGATTGTTCAACTGCTTGGGTGTTTGACACTCGAGGGAGAACGAGGCACGGCGTGTTGTCAACATCCAGCACCACGTTGTGCGGGTTCAGCCGAATCAGAACATCGCTGTGAGCATCTTCCTTCCAAACATGAATCAGTCCCTTCGTCAGCGAATGCGCCGCCACCTTCCACTGCATCCTCTCCCACGAGCGTCCCCCGCTTTTGTGAAGACGGTTGAACAGAGTGTCGGTCCCGTTCACCACAACTGTCTTGAACGGTTCCTCACATCGCACAGCTTCTCTTTCCATCCCTCGCGGAATATCTCTCCAGACTTCCCGAGAAGGAACTGTCGCTGTCTGAGCGGAATCGCCTGCGCTGTTGATATTCTCTCGTTCTGGTCGAACCGTTCCTGCGTCGATGAGCGACAAGTTGGTCGAGTGGGGAAACAGTTGCATGACAGGCGATTCGTCGTATTTCACTGTCATCTCTTCTATCTGCTGCCCGTTCTGTTCCTGGTTGGATAGAAGAAGCTTCGTTTTCTGTCTTCGTTGACAGCAAATCAGAGCGATCACGAGAGCGATGAGCAGAGCACACGCAAGCACGATCATCACAGGAAGCCACCACATCGAGCCCACTCCACCTTCCGCTTTGTTCCCCGATCCCGCTCCCGAGATCACCATCCACTCACTCCCCATCACTCCATTCCCATAAACCAGTCGACCGCGCCATTCCAACGACGATGAAAAGTTCTTCACATCTGTCTCTGTCCTCAGTTTCACTACAATTTCTGTTTCCGTCCATTTCGATGTCTTGTCTGTTGACAGTTCAACAATCTCGCTCTTTCCCTTCTCGTCCTTCACTCGGTTCCACTCAAACACTTCCAAACACAGACCACACGGCATCAGCATCTCGCCCTTCAGTGTCACCGAGATCGACTTCTCACTTTTACTCACTTCGCTCTTTGACTCGTTCGAGTTGAGTGATGGGACGAAGAGAGGCGACGCCAGGAACGATGTTGAACCAGTGAACGTGCAATCACCAACATCAATCCACATCGAATCAGTATCTTCAACTGACGATTTGTCAATCGTCAGATTTCCTTCCTCTTCGCAGTGGATGTTCTGGCGGGCGGATGGGAAGGAAGTAATGATCGGTCCATTCCGAGAGAACTCCCCTTTCGAGATTGTCACATCTCCTCCCATCTGCACAATCCCTCCCTGAACAACATTCTTCATTGTCACTGATGACAGCACTGTGGTGGAGTTTGAGACGCGAAGAAGACCATTCGACCAACTGCACATAAATGACTCTTCATTGATGGAAGCTGTGGATGAAGTGGAGGAGATCGAACATGTTTGGATGGTGACTGTTCCATGCTCGGCAGAGATGAACACAAACGACGGCGAAGATGGATCGACGAGGATGGCCAGAAGTGTCAGTCTGCACTCGCCATTCGCATTCACGCGAAGAAGAACCGATTCGGTGTTGGTGGTCGAAGGGGGTTCGAACAGTGTCAATTCTGAGTGAATCATGTTCCAAGACATCAGGTTGAACGCGATTGACGACACTGCGAGCGTTGACGATTGTTCTGCTGACTCCACAATCCCCATCGTCGTCTTCGAAATCCCAAGGACCTCTGCAATCTCCCACGCACGTTCGATTCGGACACATGAAGTGGCTTCTGTCCCACTGTTCTCATTTGACGCGCCTGAAATGTCCGAACACACAAAGAGCGTCAGTTCGGTCGGCTTCGACGGTGTGGTGATTTCAATTCCAATCGCAGAGATGCTGTCTCCTTCCGAGTTCGACACATCTGTCACGCGATACTTCGAGGAGAACGAAAGAGACTCAGGAAATCCCAACACCTCTTCGTCACTCTTTCCTTCCGAACTCGAAGTCATCACTCCTCCAATCATCACAGAATCATTCAGTGTCAGTGTGAATCGCGAACCTTGGAGAAGATTCTCACCAGAGAGAACGATCCACATTCGAGTTTTCTGGCCATTTGTTTCAACCGAAGCAGACAGGACCCGAGGCTCACTGCCTGAAAATGAAGGAGTTTTGAACGTCGGTGTTCCTTCCACAAATCCATCTTCTGTCCCATTTGTGATCGACTTGATCGTGTAAGTGTATCCAAATCGAAGCAGAGCAGCATCGTCTGTTCCGAGCACGATCGAAGAGGAGACAGCGAAGCCAGTCTCTGATGTCACAACTGTGATGGTCTGTGAATGAGGTCCACCTGAAACACCATCCAACGCAATCCCAGACACTCCCACTGTGTACATTTCCGTCGCTGCGAACCCAGACCCACAAATCTTCACTTCAATCGTCGTCGATGACAGTTCGTTCACCGAAGCGTCGTCCACACGCACAGGTGCAATTGGCACAGAGAACTGAATCTTCGGGTTCAGAACAGAAACAGTATCGGCGATCACAAGTGAAGTCACTTCATATTGAGTCCCAAATACAAGTTTGGGTTGGGTTGCATACATGTCCACAGAGATGATGATTGTGGAAGCAGTGTCAGCCGACAAGGAGTCAAACGTAATTGGTGAGTCAACAATCTGGCCATCCGATGACAGCGGCTTCATCGTCATCGAGATCCCCTTGTTGGTTGGCAGAGAGCAGCCTGCCACAGTCAGTTTCGCTTCTTTCTTCTTTGATTCCACAGACAGAACACACAACGCTGATTCAATCCGAGCTGGTGCAGGAGCCACTGTCAACGATGAAGCTCCAGAACTCACCACCACTTCCACACTCTCACTCCACATCCGCTTTACTGTATACACACCTGAATACTCCAACACACCAGCTCCGAACGCCAGAACAGACACAGCACCTTTGTTTGATGTGATCTGAATCTCGACTGTGATCGATGGCTCACTGCCTTTCTGAAGGAGCACAAAATAGAGATCATCAGCCAGTCGTTCTCCCTCAACCGTCACCACAACAAAATTGGCGTTGGAGGGATTGAGGGGACACGAGATGGCTTTGAGTGATGGTCCAAGTGGAGTTTTGAATGTCGGTGTTCCTTCCACAAATCCATCTTCTGTCCCATTTGTGATCGACTTGATCGTGTAAGTGTATCCAAATCGAAGCAGAGCAGCATCGTCTGTTCCGAGCACGATCGAAGAGGAGACAGCGAAGCCAGTCTCTGATGTCACAACTGTGATGGTCTGTGAATGAGGTCCACCTGAAACACCATCCAACGCAATCCCAGACACTCCCACTGTGTACATTTCCGTCGCTGCGAACCCAGACCCACAAATCTTCACTTCAATCGTCGTCGATGACAGTTCGTTCACCGAAGCGTCGTCCACACGCACAGGTGCAATTGGCACAGAGAACTGAATCTTCGGGTTCAGAACAGAAACAGTATCGGCGATCACAAGTGAAGTCACTTCATATTGAGTCCCAAATACAAGTTTGGGTTGGGTTGCATACATGTCCACAGAGATGATGATTGTGGAAGCAGTGTCAGCCGACAAGGAGTCAAACGTAATTGGTGAGTCAACAATCTGGCCATCCGATGACAGCGGCTTCATCGTCATCGAGATCCCCTTGTTGGTTGGCAGAGAGCAGCCTGTCACAGTCAGTTTCGCTGTTTTCTTCTCTGATTCCACGAACAGAACACACAACGCTGATTCAATCCGAGCTGGTGCAGGAGCCACTGTCAACGATGAAGCTCCAGAACTCACCACCACTTCCACACTCTCACTCCACATCCGCTTTACTGTATACACACCTGAATACTCCAACACACCAGCTCCGAACGCCAGAACAGACACAGCACCTTTGTTTGATGTGATCTGAATCTCGACTGTGATCGATGGCTCACTGCCTTTCTGAAGGAGCACAAAATATTGACCATCAGCCAGTCGTTCTCCCTCAACCGTCACAACAACAAAATTGGCATCGGAGGGATTGAGGGGACACGAGATGGCTTTGAGTGATGGTCCGAGTGGAGTTTTGAATGTTGGTGAGATGAGAAGGATGTGTTCATCATCATCTCCTTCCTTTCGAAGTGTCTTCACTGTGTACGAAGTGTCGAATTGAATCAGGTGCGACTGACCTGGGCGAATGATTTCTGATTCTCCACTCGTCCCATCTCCACTCATCGTCACTCTGATCGGAGCAAGTGATTCGATTTGGGCGAGAAAGACTTCATTCAGTGGAAGATCTGTTCCCTCCATTTTCAACACGAACTCATTCGGAGTTGATGAAACTGCAAAGATGTTGGAAACAGTTGGAGGCGATGGAATTGTGACGATCAGACCAGATGGAACAGCGATGGTTTTGCTCGATGCGATCGAACTCAGTTCGTAAGTCTCTCCGAATTGGCACGAGCTGTCGTCTTCAGCGAAACTCACAGGAAACGAGACAGAGATTGAGGTGCTGGTGGTTTTGGTGATCGACGAGCTTGTGATTGTTCGCTCTCCTCGTTTCAGAGACACAGATGTGATTGACGAAGCAAATCCACTCCCAACAATCTCAAACGACACTTCTGTGTTCTTCTTGTTCAGCAATGGCGAGTTAATTCCAGTCACTTTCGAAGGGAGAACAGGAATCGTGAAGTAGATTGTCTTCTCAACCATCACTTTGATCGAATCGTCAGAAACACATTTCATTTCTGTCACAATCCACGCTGATCCTTCCTTCCACGGTGTTCCATCTCCAATTCCACCCAAACAGTGTGATTGAACCAGATGCCCTTCTGAATCAGTCGAGAAATCCACAATAAGTGACGATCCGTCGTGGAGAAACACTTCGTATTGGCCTGTCGGGAACTCCTCTCCCTGAAACACGATCGTCGCAGATGTCTGACTTTCGTCCAAAGTGCACGACACAGAATTCAGCGCGCGAGGAGCGTTGAGTTTGATTCCATCCGAAGAAATGAAGTCACCAGAGGCAGAGGCAGCGATGACGGAATAGTCGAAGAGTGGCGTTTGAAGTAGACCAGTCTCTCCAATCCGCACCGAACATGTGCCAGTGGACGACGACAGATCGAATGCCACAAGTCGACCGATGTTTGGGAATGCAGTTGATCCAGGCTGTCGTTCTCCTCCAACATTCGAAACCAGAACAAACAATCTTCCTGTGACCTCTTTGTCCAATCTCACAACCAAGTCGGCTGTGTCTCCATGCGGTGTTGCCGAGAGTGAGACGATTCTTGGTTCTGTCAAAGATCTTGTGAGGAGATGACTCCGATCATTTGGTGAGATATCTCTGACGTAAAGCAGATTGCTTGCTTTGTCTGTTTGAGAAGAGCATTTCGAGATGGTGCTCGCATCTGGTGCTGGAGCAGTTGGGCTAAGCACATAGATATCGTGTCCAGTTCCGCTTTCTGCAGAGCAGTGTCTGAACTGCAGAGAGGAGAACGTCACAGCTGGAAAGTATGCGACATACATCCCTCCTCCGCCGCAGAACGATTCCGACCTAAGTTGTCTGCAATTCTGGAAGAGACAGTTTGTGATCGCATCCCCAACGGACGAAGTCGCTTTCCAGTTGTAAAGGTAAAGAGCCCCTCCATCCGTGTTCGCTTTCGAGTCGAGAAACACACAGTCTGCGATGGAGATCGTTTTGACAAAGTAACAATAGACTGATCCGCCTGTGTAGACGGTGGAGCATCCGACGAATGAAGTTGATTCGAGAGAGATCGATGCTGATGAGGTCTGGGAAGACGCGAGAGAGACTGCCCCGCCGCTCCCACCGGAAGAAGAGCACGAGTCGAGAGAGCACCCTTTGATTTGGACAGTGACACCGGTTTCAAGGTTGGTGAAGAGTGCGCCTCCCCGGGTGGCTGCTGTGCAGTCTTTGAATGTGCATGACTGGAATGTGAAGAGAGAATGCTCGTTGGTGAGGGTTGTCTGAATTGAGAATGGTTTACTCTGATGGGAGGCATCGAGGGTGCAGGAGATAAAGGACGAGTTCAGGCTCAGAAGACTCCCTCCGCTGTTCATATCTCGAATCCCCGTTCCATACAGATGGTTCGTCGACGATG
>JARBJD010000342.1:0-76501 GCA_033064195.1 Blattamonas nauphoetae
GTTTTATTTTGTCTTGTCACTTCATTTTCGTTACTTCCTCATTTCATGTTTTGGTCACTTCTCCGTACTCATTTTTCATTGTATATTCATTTGTTTCACTTCACCATGTTTGTTTCACCTGAACCTTCTTTTCCTCAATTACTTTAATTTTGTTACCTCATATTCCCTACTTGTCACGAGGATCCGACGGATCGCGGTCGGCTTCAGATCTTCGTCTTCGAACCTCTCATTGAACATTTCACTCGTTTTTCAATCTTTCTGTTTTTAATGCAGCAATGAAAGGGGAAGATTGACTCTGTTTCCATTATTCACGTCAAATTTCACGTCATTATCACGATCTCCACTTCACTGTTCACTATTGTACTTGCTCACTTCATTTTACCTTGTTTCACTTTCTTTTCCCCTTCTTTTCGAAATCTTTCATGAAAATTTGAACATTGTGATGTGTCAAAGAGGACCAACGGTCCAAAAAGTCATGAAATCGGTGAAATGAGAAGGAACGATGGATGAACGAAAGTGAAAACGGGAAGAGTGAAATGAAAGAAGAAAGACGTTGAAGTGATTGGAACGTAAACAAACAGTGAAATGTTAAGAACGAAAAAAGACAAAAAGTGAAATTTTGAAAGAACTAATGAACCAAAAATTCTGAAAATTCAGCCACAGCCTTCTCGAATGGTGAGAACGGAAGGGCGATATGTGTTAATTCGAGAAAAAGTGATGTGAGGAAAAGTAGTGTGAAAATGTGGTGCGAAAAAGGCACGTCCAAAAAAGAGGACTATGAAGGTGAGGTGATCGGGAACCTAGGAAAAGCGTCGGAAGGACGCAAATGTGAAGATTTTGAAGTGAAAATCGCTAAAACGAAAACTGACGAAAAAGTGGTGAAAGATGAGGTGAAAAGTGAAGATGAAAAGAGCCACCAAAAGACGACTCCGAGCGAAATGAAGCGTAAAACGCAAAAAGGATGAAAAGTGATCCTAAAAGTGAAGTGCTGAAAGCGCATACATTTTTTAAAATTCGGAGAAACTCGAAAATGGAATATGGGTTGATCAAGGAAAATCCCGATCCGGCCTTGATCAAACCAAAATCCCAAAAGTGTTTTTATCGCGAATTTCACCTTTCAAAATCGATTTTGTAATTTTAGAAGGTGTTTGAGGTGGATTTGAGCCATATAGCAGTAGTTTTAAGCAAGTTCTGAAAATCGACTTTTTGGTCACTTTTTTGACCACAGTTCGGTACGTAGCTCCACGAATTCTCAACCGATTTTCATCGGGATTGTTTTGTTCGACGACCGACAGTGTCCCCGAGATTTTAGAAATTTTTTCGATTTTTTTCGAAGTGGTTCAACTGTTGGTTTCAATGGATTTGTGTGAAAAATGGAAAAAACTCGAAAAATCGATGTTGATCTGAACATTTTTTGATCTCATTGTTGACAAGAATCAATTCAAACAACGTTCGGAATCATTCAAATCGTTTCTGAGCATTTGAAGGTCAGTTTGACCTCTCAAATAATTGCTGATTGTGCAATTGGGGCTTCTGGGAATGTCAATTCGCTTTGAAAGAACAACATAATGATCACATCGATTGTTGTGTCAATCGGCATGATGATTTTGCCCAGTAGTATCATCTATACCAACGTGGTTCCCAATTCGTTCGATACAATACTGATGCAAGAGTTCTTCCACTTCTGATGATTCCGCTCACCGCAACTCGTTCATGTGATGTTCATTGTTGATCCTGAGAAACTCACTGGATACAAACTCTGTCCATTCTGTCAATCGAGGATTCCAAGTGAAGGATACAAACTTCAAGAGATACTACGAGAAGCATCTTGCCGAATGTAAGGAACTTGATGGAAAACACATGAAGAAGATCTCACTTGATAAAACACCAAGACCATATGTTCCACATATCCTCAACAATAGAACTTATGAATTTCTGATGGCACACAAAAGACAAGACGAATTCAAACCAACGGTACTACATCACGTACGATTTCGAAACAATGGAAGATCTCATTCTTGACAATCTCTTCTCTGATGATAACACAGTTGATCTCACACTTGAAACCTCTCTGTTGCATCAGCAATCAAAACAAAATCAGGAGTGAAGTCAATCTACTTTGATCTTCGAGATGGAAATGACTTTGTGAAGCAATGGATCAGACAGCTCTTCAAATATGCTGAGACAGTACGAGAGAACAATCAATATAAAGATCCAGAGATTCCTTCACAAAATGAAGTCAGTGTCATTGGATTCAACAGCTCCAGATTTGACATCAATCTCATCTTCCGTGATCTTGTTGACAAGGATTGGAAAGTGGTGAGCTTCCTTGGATCAACAACAAAGTACAAACAAGTATTGATCAGACACGAGAAGACACAACAGGTGCTTCGGTTCATCGACATGATGTCGTACACAGGACCTATGACTTTGGATAATGCGGTCAAAGCCTTCGGAGGAAACACCACTCTTCAGAAATCTTTCTTTGCATACGAATCATTTGATTCATCTGACTACGACACAGTGTTGAGCAAACAAGAACCATTCTCCAAATATGAATTCTATTCGAGTCTGAACAACAGTGAAATGTCAGACAGTGATTACCAATTGTACCCTTGATGATTGGAACAAGCAAGGATTCAAGAACAGATGGGAATATCTGAAATTCTACAACATCAGAGACGTCGAATGCATGATTGCACCACTTGATAATCTGATCGATCTGAACTTCCAATACAAAGTGGACATGTTGCACAATCTCTCACTGTCAGCTAGAATGCTTCAGCAATCAAGTATGCTTGTGCCTACAAAGACTTTGATATTGATGCCGACTACAACGAATGTGACGAATCTGGACCAATCAAGATCACCAAACAATACTGGAAACACAAAGTTGAAGGATACAGGTATCAAGACCAGAAAGCCCATCGCAATACAACCAACAATGTCACTGAAGCAGACTACGACTGGTTTGTTCAACAGTGCAAGAGAGTATGCTACATCTGCAAGAGTCACTTCTCACAAGCAGTCCGACCAACGTTGGATAGAATCGACAATTCGAAAGGACATTCAAAGAGAACGTAAAGATCTGCTGTGATTACTGCAACACCTACAAGTCAGACCATGATGAGCATCTCACAAGATTGAGAATTCAATTGAAGAAGTATTGCATCTGGAAATCATTACCAATGACTCTGACACATGAGCAGACCTATCACAAGCTGAGAGCAGCAGTGACTGGTGGATTATCGAATGTTCAACATCGACAGAACATCAAAACGTGACACCAATCAATCACTTCAAGTTCGAAACGGTAAGGTTATTTCCACTGATACAGAACATAAAATGACTCATGTCTGCGGTGTTGACTTCAATTCACTTTATCCAAGTGCTTTCTCATCAATCAAGAACAAGAACAATCCATACACCAAACACAGAATGTACATGCCAGGAAGATGTATTCACCGCAACAGGAGACAAAGAATGTCGGGAGATCATAGAGGACAAGAACCAGAAGACACTGTTTGTTGCTGAACTGAAAGGACACATCGACGAGAAATCCATAAATGATTTCATTAACTTCCCACCAATCTTCAGAAACATCATTGTCAATACGACAGAAGAGAACATTGGAGAGAAGACGTATTCGTTGATGAAGAAACATGGATTGAAGACTGATGACAAACAAAGAAAGCTGACCCAACTCTTGAGCACACACGATCAGTATATGTTCTTTCGACATACTATCTGTGGTTCCTCATCGACTACTGTCACTTCATTGTGGACGACGTTAAGAGTGTGATGGTATTCTCGAGACATGCTGGATTTGAACCATTTGTGACATCGTTCATGAATGATCGAATTGAAGCAATGAAGGTTGGAAATAAAGGAAAGGAACAATTCTGTAAGACCAAACCTCAATGGAAGTTACGGATATGATGGAATGAACACTGAGAAGTACAACTCAATCACAATCTGCAATGAGAAGAGAACATACTTGAAACAGATGATGAAAGGATTTGTGGCAACAAGAGAGATCAATGAGGACAACTACATTGTGATTGAAGACAGAGAGAAAGCATCGTGCAAAACATGTCTGCAAGAAGCAGTATTCACACTCGACAATGCCAAGTTCTGGTATCTGAATTTCATCTACAATTTCATGTACAAGTGTCTTGACATGAACAAGATTCACTTCTGTGAGGGAGACACTGACTCTGCTTATTGGGCAATCTCAGGTGATCCAGACGCTGGAATTCATCAACAATTTGAACATGTTATTGCTGACAAGGAATTCTATGATGCACACAAATATGAATGGTTTCCCAATCCTGAAAAAGGAGTTGATGATGAGAAGAAGCTGTTGGGATTAGCAATTGAGAAAGAAGGTGAACAGATGATCTGTCTTGCACCAAAGTGTTACTCGCTCGATGAGAAATGCAAAATCAAAGGCGTGTCTCTGAAGAAAACAAACATCACAAGTGACGATTATAAGAAGTGTCTTAATGGAGAGAAAACTGTGACAACAACCTTGAACTTTCAAACGAGAAGAGCTCACACTGACGATGACACCAATGGATTTGAGATTGCGAAAATACAACAGCAGAAACTCAGTCTCAGTGGAATACATCTGAAGGCAATCGTACTTGAAAATGAATCGTGTCCTCCATTCATTCATGGACTGAAAGCAATTGATTATATAATTGAATAAACACAAACTTAGTTTTTGTAGAAATGGCTAGACCATTTTTGAGTTCAAAACAAATTGATCAAATAGTGAAGAAACTCCTGGATAATACGTTCCATTCCGAGACTAAAATATACAGAGTCACATTGACGTTTTCGCAAATTCTACCAACCTATCATGTCAATGATTCAAATGGACAATACGACGCAAATGATGAGACATACTTCAATGACTGGCTGAATGGAGAACTACCTCCTGATTTAAACATTGCTGATGGAAAAATAGTTGTTCAAAGATTTGTGAAACAATTCACCGGATGGATCCTTAGTAACAACACTGCAAGACAAGCGTACAGAGCATATCAACAGTATTATCAGGAATCACAGAATATTCATTTTAATCAACCACCAGTCATCGCAATTCCAACACAACTTCCACAACCAATTGCGATTGAACCTCCTGAATCTCCAATCATTCCTGGACAGAAGAGAAACCCGACATCAATTGGTTCAGAATATGAATTCCCAATGAAAGAGATGAGGTTTGAAGATGATGATCTACTGATCCCCAAGTCACCAGATCCACCAACAATTGTGAAGATTGACAAAGGTTTTGTGCCATATGTGAGAGAGATCAACAAGGTCGAACCGACGACAAGGCAAGTACTGAACATGTTGGAACAAGTGAAAGGCTATTTTGACCATCAACAGAAGGACAATTCAGAGGAGGAACAAATCAAAGCAGAGAATTCAATGATGGACAATCAACAGAAAATGGAACAATTCATTGACAAACAGATCGTTGAATCAAAGAAACTGAATCGAAATATGTTTATTCTTTCACACGTAAGCAGAACTCTCGGAAATGACGAAACTGAGTTCTTTTTAGCACATCCTAAACAAATCCCATTTGGTGGAAGATCATTTCAGGAATGGTACGATGAATATATTCACCGATGGGATTCTACACATCCTCGGAAAATAAGGAGGGAACAAGGAGGTATCACATTGATGATTGATCAACCAACGATTCCAAAAGCCGTGACAAAAATTCAATATCCTTTTCGATCAAAGATGCAATTCATGTCCAAAGACATCACTGGAGATCCACACCAGACATCAGACAGAAAGGTTCCACAGAATTGTGATCGACCATACTTTTCTCCCAAGTTCGGATCATGGGAAATTGATCTTGTATTCATTCAATCACCAACGTCGAAAACAGTTCTACAGATTTACCTCTTCGCAATTAACATCAACACCAAATACCTTGTTGTCATTCCTGTTCTGGATAAATCATGGAGCAAAGTCAAGACTGCAATCAATGATCTGATTAATTATCGTGGTGTACATGTCAACAACATTCGAGGTGATGGAGAAGCAGCGTGGACAAGTATTGAAGCATCAGTGTTTTTCAAGAAGCAAAAGGTCAGTACATATTTCACAAGCTCACCATTCACAAATCACAACAGAATTGTCGATCGAGTGATCAGAACAATCAGAGATGGATTCCAAGACAATGCAACACAGATGGCAAATCATTCACTGATGAATCAGATGGTGGAATACTACAACATGACTCCGCATCGAGCGTACTGGAACAAGTTCACTCCACAGCAGGCACAAAACAATCGAGAGATTGAAGCTCTGTATATCTCCAGTTGTGAAGAACAATTGAAGAACATCCAACAACAGCAGACAACACAGCTGCTGTGGCGATACAAGCCAGGAAACGTATTGTTGATTCACCTTGACTTGAACAAGACTGTTGCCAAGTTTCAGAAGAAGCGAAGACAGTTTCAGTTTGTTGGACAATTCATTGAGTACAAACACGGAAATGTTGTAGCTAAACTTCTGAATGGACTCACATGTCTACCAAAAATAGTGTACGTTCCGATTCAACACACAAAGTTCCATGCAGACTCAATTGACAATTTAACTCCTGAGTTCATTAATGAGTTCAATATAGTTTAAATCAAAACTGTTTCGAATATTTTTATTCCATTTAAATGTCATCACTGAAAATTTTAGAACCGTTTGATCCTGAACAGAAATGTTTTGAAAACATCTATGACTTTCAGAGACATTTGGAAAAGAATAGAGAAGAACTGAATAAATTCACAACTCAGAAACTGAACAGGTTAATCAGAATTGATGGATACAGAATCACAAAAATAAGAGGTGAGATAGCACTGAGAAAGGCAAGCAATGAGAACAACGGTGACTCCACTTCACTCTCGATTGATCAAAGACTTTCAGACATTGAAGAATCAATTCGAACACTGACAGACACACTCAGCATGAGGCTTCGAAGTCTTGACGAGACTATTGGGAACCTTATCCAAGAGTTAACGGACAGTTCGGTTTAATCCTTCTTTGTTGATCTCTGTCAGAGCAACTCCATCAGTGTTGTATCGAAGAATGACTGCTTCACATTTTTGTTTTCGTTGATACACATTCCAGAATTGTCGAATGTCAATTGGTGAGTTCAACTGAGGATAGACTCGACTGATTCTTTCTTTGTTGAATCCTCCAAAGAGCCACATTGAATCGATATTGGACTTCATATCTGCTGACAAACTGAAGAGCTCATGCATCGTCAGAAAGAATGTGAACTTTGGTTGTCGATTCTCCAGTAGTTAGTCCATCATTGTCATTCTATTTTTGGATGTTCTACGTTCACCTAGGATTCTACGACAGTCATCAAGAAGGATAATCGTTTGGAGATTCTTTACTGAGAAGTCATCAATGTACAGTGAGTCGAAGAGATCCTCTCAACATTCATCAGTGATTCTATTCTGCCACTGATTATCAATGATCTCTTCATACGCAGCTTTCGATTCAGAGAGTTCCAACAGAAATGGAAGTGCTTCATCATATTTGACTTTCACATTTGGAACGTTCAGTATTGGTTTGAATTTATCGAATGTCGGATCAATGTTCTTTTCGGTGACGAAGACAAAGAGATGAAACAATTCATTTCTTACTTGAACATTTTGGAGCTTGGCAACCTCTCGAAGTGCATTGAATGTTTTTCCACTTCCTCTATTTCCAACCAGGACATTCACACTGTTGCGATTGAAATTCAGATCTGGATGAATCTGTGATTGAACTTCATGAGACACATTCCTACTAGATGCTTCACTCAGTTTTGCATTCACGTATGCTGTAAGAGAAGAGGGTTCCACCCTCCGCGAAACCAAAGGTTTTGTTGTTGAAGATACGGGCGATGTCCTCAGAATGGAATTCGTTCTTTTCATTTATGATTTCTCTCTAATTAAAATATAGTTTTGGATTTTTTATTTTGTATGAAAACACAATGTCGAAGATACAATACATTCCCGCAAAGAGAAAAGCACCAGCGAAGAAACCGAAAATGAGATATGATCAGGGGGCTTTGGATGCAATGAAAAGAATCTATGCTGATGATGACATTCGCACCAAATTCAATTCTGCACTCAGTAGTGTTCCATCAGCTTTGGAATACATTGAAAGGACTGGACAAAATTGGACGGTTCAGATGGAAAAACATGGAAAAGTTCCTGATGTGATGGTCTACGACAGAGACAATGGAGATCTGGTTGCAGCGAATGGTTTCATGCTTGCATCATACAACAGTCGACCTGTCGTCGAGACATACTATTCAATGAATCCAACACCAGATATGCGAAGACAAACTCCATACTCATCATTTCGTCAAGATCATGGAAGAAGAATCAAAGCTGCACACAACAACTTCCTCAAGACTGGAGAATACGCTTTGCCTGGAAGCTATCGTGAAGTCAACTACCAAGAAATGCAAGCACAACGATCACAACAACCTTATGCAATAATGAAGAAAGCTGTTGGTGAATTCATGACCAATGTTTTGAAGCTGTATCGAGCCAGTCGAGAACAACCTGCAGACACTGGGAAAGGAGTGTTGGACAATATGGTTTTCAATTCCATTCAGTCTAAAATTGCATCAAAGATGTGGGATCAATGGCTTGAAGATTATGTTGAAGGTTTCATCAGTTCAAATCCAGATCATCAGAGAACGAAAGCAAGAAAAGCGTTTAAGGAACAGATTCATCCACAGTTTCTCGAAATCATCACAAAAACAGAAGATCTGCAAACTTTCCTTGGTCGTTATTCAGCAAACATCTCAACATTTGTGAACGAACAGACAACTGCAGCGTACCGAACAAGAACGGGAGATATCGGAAGATACCAAACAGGACATATGCCTGAATATTCTCGATTCGCACACTTGGAGAAAGATATGAGTGATTAAAAACATAAATATATATTTTTTATTTTTATAGAAAGTGATGCAGCCAATTCTAAGTTGTCAATTTACGAAACACACAAGTTCTTCTTCAGTTCCAACGTCAATCACCAACAATGTGATCATCGATAACAAAGGAGCATCTTCTGGAAGATCAAAACTCGAAGATCGAAATGAACAATGCGCGAATGTCGAACTAGACAATGTTCCAGGAACGTATGATCCACCACCACTTGAGATTTATCCATCAGCACCAATCCAAAGTCGTTCAATCCCACTTCGTGAGTACACATCCAACATTGCAGCATTCAAAGATCAATTATTGCTTGTTTACAAGAATGCATTTGCTTGTGAAAAGAAACTACTGAATAATCTCATTGAACCATCGAAGAAACTGATCACAAACCAAAGTGATTTATGTGCACTGATTGCGACACTCACTGGAATCAATGATGTGGTGATCGAACTGGATGATTTGTCTGACAAGTGTCTATGTCTGAATAAACTACCAATCTTTCGAACAATTTTCAAGATTCTTGTTGGTGGAAAAGATATGAGCATTGCCTTCAACGAAGCATACAACACTATACTCAATTATGGAATTTCATTGACAAAGGCAATTCCTCGTTAGAAAAATTAATGAATTGTATTTTTTATTTTTACATAAATGGCACCAGGAAGTTTCAACAAACTCAAAAATATTGGCAAACAGTTCTTTCAATTCATCAAACCGCTTGCTCCATCACTGCTTAGGTTGGAGGTGGCTTGCTCTCACAGACAAACAACAAGTTTGGACAAACAGCAGGAGGAATCCTCAGTGGCTTCGGCGGAATGATGGATGTGTACCAGCAAAACAAAGCAATCAATCGAGCACCACAACAACAGATGATAGATTATGAACCTCCACGAAATGGACGGTATTCAAACGATGACATGCCTCAATCATCAAATTCCAAAATTCAATTCAAAGGATTATAATTTGTTTGTGTTCAAGTTTTTTATTTTTACATAAATGGCACCAGGTTGGTTATCAAAATTAGCAGCAGTTGGCAAAAACATACTCAGAGTTGGAGCTCCATTTCTGAATCTCATTCCCTTCGTTGGACCACTTATTTCGAAGGTTGCACAGACAGGTGTTGAGATGATTCCAGATGTGAAATCGGATCAGCAAATCCACGCAGAAAAGATGGCACAATATGAGCAAGCAATGAATGAAGGAAACACTGCAGTTGTTAACAAGCTCAGAGGAGAAATACTGAGACTGGAAGAAAAGCTGAAGCCGAAAGCAAAGAAGAAGAAACTGAAAAAGAAATAAGCAATATTGTTTTTTTATTTTTGATAAAATGAACTCGCATATAACACATCTGACAAACAAAAGAACAGGAGCATCATCATTGACTGGAAATACAACAGGATCAATCAAGTACACTCGTGATGATATTGGTCAAATACAGCAGCAACTCATGTCTGAGCATCACATTAATTATCTTCTGAATGATGGAGCACACAGTACTTCCATTCAGGAATTAAAACCATCCGAGAATTCACGATTCTACAAAGGACAGGAAATAATCATTCCGTTGACTGGTAATCAAGACATTTGTCAAATCGATGATTCCTTCATTACGTTCACAATGACAGCAAGGCTTAAAGTGAATAATTGGAAGACAAATTCCAGTAAAAATGGATCGTACATGAATGAGAGGATATTCATATTCGTTGGACTCAAACATTCGGCATCAATCTTTCGTGACCTTACTGTTCTTCACAACAATCAGAGAATCATCAGCACAACAACTAATGACGTGTCAATGGAGTCTCACATCTACAATATGATCAAGCCAAAGAGTCAATTGGAGAATCGTAAACATTGTCACACACCTTGGCAGAATGCATGGAATCATGACGAATCTGTTGCTGGTGTATATATTCCACTTTCTGATTTCACAACAACTTCTGGAACTGGAGTATTCAAAGACAGTATTGATGTACCTATTCGTGTGTCAATCAATCTTGAAGATCTTCTCATCTTCTCTGGAATGACTGACTATCCTGCGTGTCTCTTTGGAGATTTGAAACTGAGCGTTCACATCAATGAAGATGCATTTGTGTGTTGTCCAGTTAATCCTGAACTCACTCTGAAGAACACACTTTCATTAATCGTTACTGGGACTGCTGCAGCGCCTAAGATAAAAGCATCAATTGCCGATTGTATTCAGCATCGTCCCTATTTCTTAAACAATCTCGTAACCGCATGCACAAAGAACTTCGTTCAAATTGGTCAATCATTTCTGCAACCATCAGTTACGAAAGACATTGTGTATTCATCAGCTGGTACAGTTACGACAGAACCAGAATACGTGGATCAGTACATCTCACTAAACATCACCGAGTATCAAATTGATGATGTGTATTGCATGAGCTCTGGATACAATATGAAAGAAATTGCGAAAGAGAATCTCAAGAAAATGTATCAGGATCGTCCAGGAACTATTCCAGCAGAAAAGATATCGTTCTATCCATTTCAGAAGACACCAACTGAAACAGGCATTAATTGCACTCAACAAATGGTGGTTGTTAATGCCAAGGACATCATGCTTCTCTTCCGTCACTACGACAATGAAGTCACTTGTTTCCACAATCCAATGCAAAAGGATATCCAAGTGAATCTACTCGACAAATACTATCCAGATCAACCGACAACAACAATTGGAGCTCGCTTCTATCAATTTGCAATATCGACTCTTAATCTCGATTCCTATCTAGCTGTTCCTGACGACTTGGAGCGATCACTGACAGATTCTCTCGTTGAAGAGAAACTCACTGGTGATCAGAATTATCCCAATGAGACAATGACAAGAGTTCGACCGATTCATGACAACACTGACTTCCTTATGTGCTTTTCAACACAGAGAAGTGGGTGTCCAACGAACTGTAATGATTCCATCAGTTCCAAAGGAAACGTTCCTGTCACTTTAAGATCATATCCCATTTATCAAGGTAAGCTTGACACATACTACAATGTCTACAATCCAAGTCAAAGTGGTGGAAACATGACAACATTTACTCATCCTCCTGCACCAATTTTAGCAACCACTGCAACCACATGGTGGGTATTACGATACAGTAATGGCAAACCAAAAGTTGAGTACTATCCAAATCACACATTGAAAGCGTTGCACAAAGATTTAGGAATCATGTAGAGACAAAACAGTAAAAGAAAATTATGATATTGTATTTTTTATTTTTCAATAAATGAGAAGTATCAGATCAAATCAATCCAAACCAACATCGACATTAATTGAGCAAATCGAAGTCCAATCATACTTGCCAAAACAATGGGATTCAGAGCCACACATTTATTCCATCCAAGAAGTGCATCCAACGAATCCACCTATGCCTTGCAGAATCGGAGATGAGATTGAAGTTCCACTGTGTTATGATGGTCATGATGTGACTGAGTTTGCGAAGAGTCATTTACGAATAGATCTAACGATCACTGTTCCGTATGAGCAACCGACGACAGACAGAAACTACTACCCTAACATGTATGCAATGTTCTACGGATATAAGTCATCATCAGATGCAATTCGAGATATGAGACTCGTCGACAGTAAAGGAAACATCATTGACAATACACTCCAGAATAATCATGTTCACGAATCATTTCTGTATCATACATTCAAGTCTTATGAAGAGAAAAACAACATGAAGCATTGCTACAGTCTTTTTGAAAATGTTCAGAGAATGGATCCAAGTGTTTGTGGATGCTACTTTTCTCCAACTCCTAATACTGAAACAATGTTCCCAATTACAATTCCTCTGGTTATTCCGTTTGTGAATTTACTTCCACTGAGTACTTTTGATCAGTATCCAAATTCCATCTTTGGCAATTTACGTTTGAGATTTCATTTGACAACTGATTCACTTGTGTACTGTCCGATTCGAGTACCCACAGTCATTCGAAAAGGACTTGAACGATACGTGGAGAAAGATCCATTAGGAAAATATACTACACACAAATCTAATCACGCACTATTACAAGATGGAGAATTCACAAATGTGACTCAAGAATTCACACAAATCGGAAATCCAGTTTATCAATATTATACATATTCAGATCAAGATCCAAGTACTGGAATTGTGCATACTACAGTTAAATCAACCACTTCCACGGTTCTGAGTTCATCGGTGGACAAAGTCACTTCTATTTGCTACGGATATCAAATCACTGATGCAACGAAGCAATCCCTCTTCAACACGTATTCAAAGACATTGTACGTCTTGAAAGCAGAAAGAATTGACACTCAATCATTTCAATCATCTGCAAATGCAATGGGAGTGAGATCAAACATTAGTATCAAACTCAACAATCTCATGAATCTTATGTGCTTATTCCCCGATCGACCAAACGAGTGTACAGTCTTCAGAAATCCTCAATATGTTGGTCACTTCGAAATGCTAGGAAATAATTATCCCAATTTCCCAATGTCAACAAACTCACCAGAGTTCTATCAAATGATGATGGTGAACGGTGATTTCATTGGCTGTTCTGCAACACAAGAGTTTGAGAATTCCATTTGTGAACCTCGCAACTACGTCTATGGTGGAAAGGAGAGCAGGAAACTGAGACCATCAACAGATGCAACTTCATTCACATTTATGGTTCCAACAGATCGAAGTGAAATTGCTGGTGGAGAAGAAGGCATATCGACAGCAGAATCAGTGAACATTGTCTTCAGAGGAACCCCAATCAAACAAGGCGAACCTGATCCATATTTCACATCAACTCCAGAAGGACCTCCTCCGCCGATTCTAGCATTGCATCAAGCATCATATTGGCTGTTCTGGATTGAGAATGGACAACCACGAGTGCGATATGTCATTGATCGCCGACTCCAAGAAGCATATGAAGAAGTGAAGAGAGGATACTAAATTGAATATTTTATTTTTGTAGAAATCACAAATGGTCAAGCGTTACTTCTCAATTCAGAATTCTCACACTGCTCAACTCCCTCCTGATTTTACAAATTCAAGAAAACAAAAATACATCTACTTTCTTGACTGCAAACTCATCCATGTGAAAGAAGAGATTAGTGATGCATCGACAGTCATTTCAAAAGATGTACCGCAGCACATAACAATCCATGGTGATTGGATTCAGACTGATGCTCACAATGATTCATACGTTGCTTTCTGCAATGAACAGATTGCGAAGCGAAAGAAGTGGGAATTAAGCACTCGACAATCAATTGTGAAGATCTGGTTCAAAGACAGTTCTGGTGAGTCAATCGAGATGGAAACATCAGAGACAATCAATGGAAAAATAATAAAAGAGTATTATGAATTTCTGGTTGATCTCATGTTGGAATACTAATCAGTGTATTATATTTTTGGATCAGTTCATTGATGAGTGTCTGTTGTTGTCCGACGATAGAGGATAATTCCTGAATGGCTTTCACACAGAAGCAAGAGAGTTCTGCATAATCAACTTGAAGACAATCTGGATTGGAATCATTCACGACTTCCGGAAATATTTCTTGGATCTGTTGTGCAATCACACCAATGTGTTTCTTCTCACTTTCCTTCTTCAGACATTCACATTTCTCTTTGCAGTTCTTCAAGTGTTCTTCATCTGTCTCATTTTCAATTTGCTTTGTGACTTTGTTAATCTTCGAGTCGAACGTGTTGAACTGATACTGCACAATTTCGACTTTATTCAATTGTTCAAGAACATTAGGGTATGGAACAATATTCCTTTTCACTCTTCTGTCTGACAGCTGAGAAAAACTTCCTGTTGGTGAGATTGAAAACACTCCTGAACCAGTATCTTCATCGTAGTAATACAAAGCTGGTGAGTCACACGGTGACCACATAATGATACCATCACCATTGAACTGAATTCCTGAAGTTTCTGAAAGCGATTGTGAAATTGAAATGCCAGACTTAAATGTTGAAGCTGGATATGTTCCAGGATACTTCGGAAGTGATCCCTCCGATATGTTCCACTTCGCTCCATTCACATTGATCAATCCTCCAATTGTTGGTGTTGTTATACCAGCTGAACAAGTTATTGATCCATTTGTGCTCACAACTTTTTGGATTGAAGATATCGCTGTCTGCTGTGCTTCTGTTGTCTTCTGAAGTGATTCAATCACTGCCGAATTCTCGTTGGTTGTTGAGAGATTATGATCAATCATTTTCTCAATCATTTGTGAATTGTATTTTTGTCGATTCATTTCTGTTTGCTCTTTCATTGAAAATAAAAAGTTGAACTCCCTCATGAACATACGTCACCGGCACATTATTTCTGACATACTCAGAGACTAGTGAACAGTTCTCTTCTCTCATTGATTCAATTAATGCTTGTTCTGAACATACTCGACGTCTTTCGTTGTACATTTCAGTTGGATTCATTTAATACAAATTAAAAAATTCAAAAATAAATTTTCATTCGTGATTTTATCATTTGTGATCTTCCTCGACTTCTGTTCTGTCATCGATGGGTTCGATCAGTCTTGTTTGATCGGAGAAAGTTCTTCAATGGGACTCGATCCTCTCATCTCATTCCTGACGACTCTTTACCGTTTGATTTAGGTGTGTTTCACTTTCTACTTTCTCATTTGTTCTCTTTTCTTTTTTGACATCTCATTCTTGTTCTCGATCATCGACTTTTTTCTTCTCCTCTCATTTAGGTACATCACATTGTTTTATGAACGGTGGTTTCATTCCCGACTTGTTTTGAACAGGTTTGCTCCATTTTTGAATTCATTCTTTCCTAAAACTTACTTATGTACCAACGCCGATCAAACCGAAAGTGGACCTGAAGATCAGGTACACAGATGCGTTTTATCGCTTAAAAGTATGTCTCTCGTGATTTACCAAACAGGTATTCTCTTCTTTTTTATTCATCTTTTCATAAAACATCTTCATGTACAGGGTGGTCACCCAAAACTTGGTCGGACATTTTCTCGCGTTTCAACAGGAATCATGGTTTGATTCTTTTTGTGACTGTTCATTTCATCATTTTGCATTCTATGCTTGTTTTTCATTTTTTTGAAAAAAATGGTTCAACTTAGACTTTTGTGGTTTGATCCTTCCCATCATATGTCCTCAACTGAATTTCGTATTCGAGATCGGACTTTAATAGAATTTTGCTGGAGAATGCAGCTTCATTACAAAGAAGCTCATTCTCTGCTTGCATCCTACTACCCAGACGATAAACCGTGCTTGGAAACCTGCAGAAAAGTTATGAAGGACTTGGAGAACGGCACTTTTTCAGTTACTGGAAAGGTTCCCAATCACGTCAGAAGCAACCTCACTCTAATCAACGCCCTTTCTCAAATTTTAGCTGAAGACACTTCATTATCTCTGCGAGCGATGTGGAGAATTACTGGTTTTCATCCACAAACAATCAAAAATGTCTTCTCGGACATTTTGGCTTAGTCCGACGCTACACTAGATGGGTCCCTCATCTTCTGACAGACTCTCAAAAAACCAATCGCATTCAGCTGGCACAGGATCTACTACTCACTCTCAACAAAGAGAAACGAAAAGGATGGAAGTATCTGATCACGGGAGATGAGAGTTGGATCAAATGGACAAACCCTCATTCTTTCGTTTGGCTTCACCCAAACGACCCTCGACTCGGTGAGAGAGCGAATCAACATCGGCAGCGGGAAGACGATGTTGGTGGCGTTTTGGAATTGATTTCACTTTCCTTCGAATGATCCCCAGAGGGAAAGGAATTACTGCTCAAGTGTTCGTGAACGAGATTTTGGACGAAATGGAAACAGAGATTCTTTTGCAAGACACATTTGACATCAACGATTTTGTCCGGTATCTTCATATGGACAATGCGCCCTGCCACAACTCCAAGCTGGTCCGTACATTTCTCGAGACTTCTCTATTTTCCAAAATTTCTCATCCTCCTTACAGTCCAGATCTCGCCCCGTGCGATTTCTGGCTGTTTGGAGAAATGAAGATGCGCCTGAAAGGTATCACAGTCAAATCAGACGAAGAACTCAAAAACACATCGATTCATTCATGGCAGAGCAAACCACCGCAAAAGAATCCGAGTATTCGAAAACTGGATCAGACGCTGTGAACTGGTAATTCAGAATCAAGGCGAGTACATCTAACCGTCGCATTTTGTACTCTTTCTCAACTTTTGTTGTATTCTGGAATTTTTGATTTGGTTGACCAAATTTTATCAATAGCACACTCATTTTGACCATCAAAGTCATTTTTTAGTTTTTCTCACCCCAGGAACTGTTTTGTTCTGACAACATTTCTGAACAGGATTGGAATACACTCAGATACAAGTTTTTGTGTTTGTATAAGTTTTTATCACTTTTTCGGAAAGTTCTTCTGTCGAGACATCTCTCACCCATCTCATTCTCGAGATTCAGATGTGTGACACTCGGATTCGACGAGCTAACCAAAGACAAAATGAGGTATCTCATCTAAATTCAAGTGAAATGACTTAGGAATAGCATGTTCCAAGAAGTGTCACCCCGACCAAGTTTTGGGTGACCACCCTGTACTCGATCTGTGTGATCATCAAACTCAGGTACACATTTGCGTCTTATGACCAGAAAGTGCTGTTCACTGAATATTTGAAACAGGTTTGCTCTCTTTTTTGTATTATCTCTTTATAAGACACAATGACGTACCAGAATTTTCACTTCACTTTTGACATTCTCTTTTCTGGTACAACACTTCACTTTATCCTCTCATTTTCACTTCATTGTCAGTTTTTTTTCATTGTCTCTCACTTTTTTACAAAATTAAAATTTAAAATGACGTGAACAAAATTTTGATCCTCATCTTTGCTCAAAACACTTCGTGATTCATCGATAAAATTGTATGCGTTGGTACACCACTTTGTTTTACTTTCATTCAACTTTCATTTCACTTTTTACACTTCACCACTCTTCGATTTGTGCTCTTCATTTTTTCTAAAACACAACGGTGTACCAACAAAACGCGATCTGAAGTGATCATCCAGATCAGGTACACCACTTCACCTTATCGTTTCATTTCACAACTATTTGATTTCAATTCTCTTTTTTGATCAAAACAAGGTAGAACACAGAACTAAAAATGTTTGATCGTCAAGATAAAAATGAACTGTGAGATCTGGTACATGAATGTGTTTTATCACTTCAAACATTGTTTCACTTCACAATTTTGATCTCTTTATTGACATTTTTGCTCTAATCTTTCATAAAACAAAGTGGTGTACCAACGAGATTCAATCTGAAATGATCGGTGAGATCTGGTACATGAATGTGTTTTATCTTTTAGTTTTCACTTCACTCACTCTTAATTCCTCTTGTTTTCTGAAATTTCGTTGAACGCGTTCATAAGGTGAAGTGATGTACCAACGAAGTGAGAAAAACAATGATTGGAGAGATCTGGTACGTCACTTCACTTTATCGTTGCTAACATTGTTTCACTTCACAATTTTACTCTAATTAGAAACATTTTTGATGAACGCGTTCATAAAGTGAAGTGGTGTACCAACGAAATGCGAAAAACAATGATCGTTCAGATCTGGTACGAGATTTTGTTTTATCGTTTACTTTTCACTTCACTCACTCTTTTTTTCTCTTTGTTTGTGAAATTTTGACGAACCCGTTCATAAGGTGAAGTGGTGTACCAACGGAACGCAAAGGATCAAGATCGTGCAGATCTGGTACGTCACTTCACCTTATCGTTTCATTCTCACTTCATTTACATTTTAGTACTCTAGTTTTGTGAAATTTAGATGAAGATGTTTATCAAACTCAATACTTACCCACAATTTTCACATCTTCCGTCTCAGCCTTTGCTATCATACTTGCCCACTTCATTGTTGCTTCATTCACATTCTTTTGTTCCAATTAAGCAAAAAAGTTGATAAAAAATGAGTTGTTGTGATGTGCTCGTGAGGTGTAGACGGTCGAAAGAATGCTCGTGAGATTGGTGAAGTGACGAGGAAAGTCGAAGTAATTAAAGTGAAAACCAGACGAGCGAAATGAGCAGTGAAAAGCGTTGAAGTGGCTGTGCATGAAACAAACAAGATCAAAAGTTGAGTGTGAGAAACATGAAAAACCAACATTATGAAAAAACTAGTCGTCAGAAGTGTCGCGAAAATTCAGTACTCCCTCCTCGAAAGGTGAGAAAGAAGATGTGATGTGAGAAAATCAGGGCAAAAATCGATATGAGTGAAAAGTTGGTGAAAATGTGGTGCAAAAAAGGTGCGTTCAAAAAAAGACGACTATGAAGGTGAGGTGATCGGGAACCTAGGAAAAGCGTCGGAAGGACGCGAATGCGAAGATTTTGAAAAATCTAACGCAAAAAACGAAAACTGACGAAAAAAGTGGTGAAAGATGACGTGAAAAAGTGAGGTTGAAAAGTGTCACCAAAAGGCGACTCCGAGCGAAATGAAGTGTAAAAACGCAAATAGGAGGCAAAAGTGATCCTAAAAAGTGAAGTGCTGAAAGCGCATACATTTTTTTTAAAAATCGGAGAAACTCGAAAAATGGAATATGGGTTGATCAAGAAAAATCCCGATCCGGCCTTGATCAAACCAAAATTCCCAAAAGTGTTTTTTATCGCGAATTTCACCTCCTGAAATCGATTTTGTAATTTTAGAAGGTGTTTGAGGTGGATTTGAGCCATATAGCAGTAGTTTTAAGCAAGTTCTGAAAATCGACTTTTTGGTCACTTTTTCGACCACTGTTCGGTACGTAGCTCCACGAATTCTCAACCGATTTTCATCGAGATTGTTTTGATCGACGACTCACATCGTCCCCGACATTTTAGAAATTTTTTTTGATTTTTTTCGAAGTGGTTCTCAAGTTGGATTCACTGTGTTCGAGTTCAAAAGTGAAAAAACATCGAAAAAAGTGACAACATTTTTGGATTATGACAAAAATTTGCTTCAAAATTGACGCTTAAAATGAGGTCGAAATATTGGACATATTTTTGGAATTTAGGTCAAATATTGGCATCATTGAAATGTCCCAAATTCCTTTTAATACAAGATTTAGAAATGGTCAATCGGAATTGACTTTTCGTTTCTGATTTCAACGACTATTTCAATCTGGTTCCCAAATCGTCTACTATACTACTTGCATCATCATTCTCGTTGATGTACGATTGACTGAGGAAGTACCGCTTCTTGTCTTCATCGAACTCATAAATGTGAACAGTGATGTTGAATACTTGCATTGCTCTCTCTAAATCACATGCAATATCAAATCCAGGATATTGTTGAAGATGTGGAGTCAATTGTCGAGACTTCAGATGTGTGAGATTCATCCATTGTGCGAACAATCTGTAGGCTTCACTGTTCCTCATATTGATTGAGATTTTCTCGCCTTTGACATCTTGAAGTGTAAGGAACGATAGTGCTTGAAAGAAGCAGATGTTGTACTCGGAATCAATGTATCGAACATTTCTCGTTTTGATGTGTTCAGTTAGAATGGTGTTGGCTTTTCCTGCAACTGGGAATCGATAGACTGCAACAAGAATGGAGTGGAATGCGATGTACATTGTCTTCGTATCCATTAGTGTTCTCTCTTGTGATTCCTTGATCAAATTGATTGCATACTTCGAATACTCAGAGATGTCTCCTGAACTTCTGATCACAGTTGGGAAACTCTTCGATGTGTTCTCCAATTCTGGTCTGAAGTCATTGTACAGTGTCTCATCTTTGTCTTTTCTTTCAACGATCTTTCCAAAGTCGATACTGATCTTGAATGGACGATCCTTCTCTTTTTCATACACTGCATTGATGAAGGTTGTGATTTCCTCAACATTCTTCAGATGGTTGTGAAAGTACAGCTGATACGGTTTTCCATTGTCACTCACTTTCTCGATCTCATTCTTCTTGAACTTCTTTCGTGCATTTGTCAGACATTCGTTGAAGGCAAGTTTGTCTCTTGGTTCAGCGAGTAAGATACATTCATTGAATCCATCAAATTGCTTCACTTTTCTTGTTTCCATTTGTTCATTTTTCTTTTGAATGATCAACAGATTCTTCATCCAATGATCCATCAACTTCTCCTCAATTGATTTGAGCTTCCGTGTGATCTTGAACACTTGCTTTTTCAATTCAGTTTCGTTCACTCTTGGATTTGCTTTCATGTCAATTATGATGACGTTTTTATCCTCTTCATTCATCATTGCGTTGTTGTTCTGTTCATTCTGTCTCTGAATCAATGCTCTTTGTTCGATTTGTCGTTGATGTCTCACTTCGTTCAGGAATTTTGGAATTAAATTGATATTAAGATATGCTGTTGGATTAGGATTTCGATATCCAACATCTGGGTGTTGAAGCATTGCCAGGAGAAATGAATAGTGATGTTGCTTGTATGGACTGTCAGGTTTGTATGTTCGACCATCTGTAAATGCGAATTGAGTGTTTGGAAAGAGTTCTCTAACCTCTCTGATTTGTTCCTTCACTTTCCAGAGTTGTGTCATTTACTACAAATTAAAAAAATAAAAAATAAAAAAAGTTGAGTGATTATTTTGACTTTCTCAAATGTGGCTTCTTCTTTGCTTTCAGCCATGAATCTAGTCGCACTTTGAAAACTTCAGTACCACCAATTTCTCGATAGGTAAATGGGGTCAGGACTTGCTTGTACTCACCAACGAGCTCACAGTTGTACTTCCTCAGTTCATTCTCCACAAACGATTGAGTGTAGTGTCGACGTTGAGACATGTGTGGTCTGTTTCCTTGATTCCACAACTTTGGTTTTATTCTCACTCAACACCTTCATGAACATAGATTACTGGTTCTGTGCTCCGGACGTACTCAGAAACAAGTTCACAGTTCTCTTTTTTCATTGATTCAATCAACTTTTCTCTCGGGTTCATTTTATACAAAATAAAAAAGTCAAAACAATTTTAGAAACAATGAAATTATATTCAATCACTTTCTTTCTTTTTTACCAACATATTCTAGAACCGACAATGTCAAGAACACCTTCCTTGCGATTTCTAGGAAATCTGACAAAATATGGGGAATGATCCGAATTCGACAATCCTTCTTTCGTTCTGCTTTTATGCGTTTTGGAGCCTGCGGATGCTCGGCATCACCTCAGTATGTTTCATTTTTTCAATTTCACCTCTTTTTACCAACTTTTTTGACATGATCCTGATCACGCTCCATCTCTGTGGTTGTTTGTCTTCTTCGTCATTTTATTACTGTTCTCTTCTTTATTCTTTTGTTTTCAACTGTTTTCATGTGTTTTCTCTCTTATTCTTCTTCAGGTGTCACCGTAGTGAACATTTCATCACTTCTCCAATTTTTACATTGTATGTTGCTTATTATCGTTCACAACATCCTTCTTTATTCTCTTCTTCTCTTTGTTTCACTTCCTCTTGTCACCATTTTTTCATATTCACCTCTTTTCCCCTCTTTTTAGGTTCGATCTCAGTCATCTTTCCAACTTGGAACTTTCCAGTAATATTGAGTATGTCACTCTCATTCTCTTCTTTCTTTCTTCTGTTTTCTTCCATTTTCATATGTTTTGTTCCTTCTTTTCTTCAGGTATTCTCAGATTGAACAGATCATCGATTGCATCGTTTTTTTACCTTGTATGTTTCAGATTATCGCTTTAAACAACTTTCTTTCTTCTCTTCTTTTCTTTCTTCAACTTGTTTTGATTCTCGTTTTCTCACTTTCACCTCTTTTTACAACTTTTTAGGTTCAATCAAGATTGCCGCGGCATCTTTGCACTTTTCCGTCTTCGTCATCATTTCGTTCTTATTCTCTTATTTCTTTCAGCTTTTCACTTTCATTTTCATCATTTCTATCTCTATTTTTCATCAGGTATCATTCAATTGGCCAAACATCACCTTTCTCAATTTTGGATTGTATGTTGTCTCTTCTCTCTTAAAATACCTCTGTTCTTCTCTTTTTGTCATTTGATCAATTCCTTTCCTCTTCATTTTTCATGATCATCTTTCTTTTCCCCTTTTTAGGATCGATCTCTGCCTTCGTCATATCTTTGCATTTTGGGATGTTATTGAACTTTTCACGTTGATTTTCCTCTTTATTTACTCTTGTTTCACCTGTTTTTATTTGTCTTGTCACTTCATTTTCGTTACTTCTCATTTCATGTTTTGGTCACTTCTCCGTACTCATTTTTTCATTGTATATTCATTTGTTTCACTTCACTCATGTTTGTTTCACCTGAACCTTCTTTTCCTCAATTACACTAATTTTTGTTACCTCATATTCCCTACTTGTCACGAGGATCCGACGGATCGCGGTCGGCTTCAGATCTTCGTCTTCGAACCTCTCATTGAACATTTCACTCGTTTTTTTCAATCTTTTCTGTTTTTTAATGCAATGAAAAGGGGAAGATTGACTCTGTTTCCATTATTCACGTCAAATTTCACGTCATTATCACGATCTCCACTTCACTGTTCACTATTGTACTTGCTCACTTCATTTTACCTTGTTTCACTTTCTTTTCCCCTTCTTTTTCGAAATCTTTCATGAAAATTTGAACATTGTGATGTGTCAAAGAGGACCAACGGTCCGAAAAAAGCGTCATGAAATCGGTGAAATGAGAAGGAACGATGGATGAACGAAAGTGAAAACGGGAAGAGTGAAATGAAAGAAGAAAGACGTTGAAGTGATTGGAACGTAAACAAACAGTGAAATGTTAAGAACGAAAAAAAGACAAAAAAGTGAAATTTTGAAAGAACTAATGAACCAAAAATTCTGAAAATTCAGCCACAGCCTTCTCGAATGGTGAGAACGGAAGGGCGATATGTGTTAATTCGAGAAAAAAGTGATGTGAGGAAAAGTAGTGTGAAAATGTGGTGCGAAAAAGGCACGTCCAAAAAAAGAGGACTATGAAGGTGAGGTGATCGGGAACCTAGGAAAAGCGTCGGAAGGACGCAAATGTGAAGATTTTGAAGTGAAAATCGCTAAAAACGAAAACTGACGAAAAAAGTGGTGAAAGATGAGGTGAAAAAGTGAAGATGAAAAGAGCCACCAAAAGACGACTCCGAGCGAAATGAAGCGTAAAAACGCAAAAAGGATGAAAAAGTGATCCTAAAAAGTGAAGTGCTGAAAGCGCATACATTTTTTTTAAAAATCGGAGAAACTCGAAAAATGGAATATGGGTTGATCAAGAAAAATCCCGATCCGGCCTTGATCAAACCAAAATTCCCAAAAGTGTTTTTTATCGCGAATTTCACCTCCTGAAATCGATTTTGTAATTTTAGAAGGTGTTTGAGGTGGATTTGAGCCATATAGCAGTAGTTTTAAGCAAGTTCTGAAAATCGACTTTTTGGTCACTTTTTCGACCACTGTTCGGTACGTAGCTCCACGAATTCTCAACCGATTTTCATCGAGATTGTTTTGATCGACGACTCACATCGTCCCCGACATTTTAGAAATTTTTTTTGATTTTTTTCGAAGTGGTTCTCAAGTTGGATTCACTGTGTTCGAGTTCAAAAGTGAAAAAACATCGAAAAAAGTGACAACATTTTTGGATTATGACAAAAATTTGCTTCAGAATTGACGCTTAAAATGAGGTCGAAATATTGGACATATTTTTGGAATTTAGGTCAAATATTGGCATCATTGAAATGTCCCAAATTCCTTTTAATACAAGATTTAGAAATGGTCAATCGGAATTGACTTTTCGTTTCTGATTTCAACGACTATTTCAATCTGGTTCCCAAATCGTCTACTATACTACTCGTCCTAGGGTCCGATCACCATCTTTTCTGGAAAAGGGGAAAAAGTGAGTGGAATGATGTGAAATGTGTTTAAAACAACAATTAAATCTCAACTGAATTCCCTTTCCGTTCAATACACCTTCTACAGCGTTGGACGACGGAGCGACATGCATTCCGGATTGTGTCGAGTGAGAGAGTCGCCACCGCTTCGCGAATCAGCTGCTCGAGTTGTGGCATGGTTCGTGGATCGTCTCTGTAAACCAATTCTGACAGCTCGTTCCACAGCCAGAAGTCACACGGAGTCAGATCCGGACTTCTGGATGGCCAAGGGTGGGTCCCATTCATTCCAATCCATCTTCCAGGGAGCCTCCGATTGAGGAATTCGACAGTTGTCTTGGCGGTGTGTGCAGGGGCTCCGTCCTGCATCAGCCAGGACGTGTTTTCAGGATCAACGTCTCTCCGAGCAGGAAAGAAGCTCACTCGTAGCATCTCCCTGTATTTTTCTTGAGTCATGGTACCTTCGTAGAAAATAGGTCCAATAATTCCGAGAGATGAGATGGCACACCAAATATTTAGACCACGTCGAGAGTTCGGGATCTCGACGTGGTAGTGTGGATTTGTTCTTGAGTAGTAGTATCTGTTGTGGATATTGACTGGATGATCAAGGGTAAACCTTGATTCATCAGTGAACCATATCCGATCGACAAAGAGAGGATCGACTTGGTCCTTCGCGAGCAGCCATTGACTGAATTGTCTGCGTTGAAGAGAATCTTGATTGTACAGAAAATGAGTTGATTGGAGTCGATACGGCCGAAATCCGTGTGAGTGAATTATTCGTTGGGTCGAACCATAGGTTAGCTGAAGATCTGTGCTTCGTTGACGGATGGATTGTGTTGGGTGGTTTTCGACATCCCGTTCAACACGTTCACGATTCGCTGGTGTCTGAATCGTCCGTGGTCGGCCTGGTCTCAAACGATCGGCGGTACTTCCAGTGCTTTGGAACCGACGAACAAGATTTTGGATCGTCCGTCGATCCGGTCGATGCGGAAGCTCCCAATGTTGAAGAACCATCGTGACATCGCGGTGACGATACCACAACTCAATAGCATGCACCCGCTCGTTCTTCGTCAGACGTCGGGGCATGCGAGGGATCCTCGGTCCTTCGCAAACTGTACATGACCTGGGAGGAAAGAATGAATCTGTTGAGGTGGTGAGGAAGCAGTACGTTGATGATTGTTCACATTTGTTGTAGCGTTCTGGATTGATGGGAAAAAACAATGTTGTGGGATGACAATTACTTCTGTATCACCCTGTACTCTTCATATGTGTGTATAATGTTCTATTGTGCCATCACAGTAACGTCCGTAACAAAAAGCTAAAGTTGGCCTAATTGCCATTTAGCTGTTCAGTACACACGAGAAAGGTGAACTTTTGGATTTCAAGCCTGATCGAGCTTGAAATGGCCGTTGTACGATTAGCACATCTTTGTACACTATTTTTTGTAAAACAAGTTCAAAGACAGGGAAAGGATGGAAAACAACAAAAAAAGAGGTCTCTATGTGAGACCATGGAAATAAATCGTCCAGTAAAGAGAAAAATGGAAAAAACGTGAGATTTCAGAGTTGATCGAGACAGCTTCAATGTTTTTTTGAAAATGAAAAAAAGTTCACAAATGATGTATTTCGAGATGATAGACGAGAAAAGTTGATTATTTTGGAGAGTTTCTGCGTCTGTGCGATTTTGTGACGGGTGAGTCATTTCAAAAATATTTTCCCATTTGCGAAATAAAAAATTCGATAAATCAATTGTAGTGGCGTCACCAATTAGTTCCATGTCAACAATTCGTGATTTTTTCTGGAATTATCGCTTTTGGTCAAACTAAGCAAAAAATAAATTTTAAGAATTTTTCTCCCACTGGATCCAAAAAAATACTCACAATACCTCTTCTCAACCACTTTTTTCATGTGTTCTCGTCACAACTGCACAACCTGTGAACCGATATTGATGAAATTTTCCACAGGAACGTTTGTTTGGTGAAATGAACATTTTGGTAAAAAAGTGGAAAAAAATCATGGGTATCTGGGAAGATATGAAAAAAGGCTGTTTTCGCCCAGAAAAATTTCATGGGAACAACAATTGTTATTTTTTTGAGTGTCTTTTGTCGATATGTTTACGAAAATAATGCTTTTTCTTCGGTCTCAAACGGATTTCTGGTTTTGGATAAATGATCGTCGAAAGTTTGGAAAATGTGTGGAGTTTCGCTGTATAACGTATTAAAGGTTTTCTCGGGATCCAGTGGGAGGAAAAGTCTAAAATTTGAGTTTTTTCTTAGTTTGACCAGAAGTGATAATTCCAGAAAAAAGCACTAATTGTTGACATGGAACTAATTGGTGACGCCACTATAATTCCTGAAATGAGAGGAAAGAGGGGCATGAGAAAGACCTTCTCCCAGGCATCCAGGTTGTGAGCCACCACACTTCATTTCGTATTTTTGGGAAATACGCACACGTTCATCCACCCTTTATGGATCAAAGCACAGTGTGTGATGGAAGTAGATGGCCCGCCCTCTCTATCATCGCTATCGAAGAAGAAACGTAGTCTACTCACGAAGGCAGCGTTCGACGCGATAAGACAGCTGTGGCCTTCCGATCCTGATGAGTTGCTGTTGCATCTCATCAGGAAGAGTACTCGCTGTCCGTCTGTCGAAGCCAAAAAGTTCGGGACGGGAATCCTTCCAATTTTATGAAGGAAAGAAGACTGAACATGATTAAAAGCACAATTTGGAAGTTACAGCTCGACTAGTTCTGAATTGCATTTTAATTATTCAGAAATGAACATAATTGTTCAGAAATGTATTTTGATTGTTCAGAAATGAACATGATTGTTCAGAAATGAATTTTAATTTTTCAGAAATGAACATGAATTATTCGTAAATGAACAGTGATTTTTCTGAAATGAACAATGATTATTCGGAAATGAACAGTGATTGTTCAGAAATGAACGGCTCTTTTTCGGCTTTATTTTTGAGACCACTCGTTTTAGAAAAGACTGACAGAACGAAGGGAAACACTCTTGTGTGGTGAATTATTGATGAAGCAGTTTATTCTTCAGGTTCTTCCACTCGTGGTCCTTGGTCTGGTGGCATGATTGCTTGCGGACTTGGAGCTTGTGGGCCGTTCGAATCGCGGTTGAACTGTTCTTGTGTTCGATTGAGAGCCAAATCACCTCGGCGAGCGACAATTGGATGAAGTCTGAGAGACACAAATCTGATGGCCGCGGATATCTTACGATGAGGAATTGCACTGAGAGATTCCGAAAGATGAATCCGCAGTTGATCCTCTGTTCTGACATGAGAAGGAATCGAACTCCCACCTTTCCACATGCCAAAGACGTACTCGATCGGATTCAGCTCACAGGAATTTGGTGGAGTGAACAGAGTTGTGTAATTTTTCGATCTGATGAGCTCTTTCACCTCATCCGTCTTATGCAAGCCAACATTGTCCAGAATCAGTGTGCAGCTTTCATTCGTTCTTCTTTGAAGGGACTCAAAAAGTGAGAGGAGGAAATGTTGGAATTCAAGGGCAGACACAGTTCCTTGAACCCACGTCACATGAACAACACCCCACGCTTCAGAGATCGCTGTGATTGCAGTGAGATTTTCAGTTTGCAATCGACGAACTCGTTGAAGGCAACGCTGACCGATTGGAGCACGACCTTGATTTTGGAAGCAGGTCTTGTTGAAGGAAGTTTCGTCGATGTAGACAGCAAATCCACCTTGAGAGAATGTTGTTGCGTATCGCTGAAGATAGTCGAGTCTCGCGTCCTTTGTTTCCTCCGAATTGCGTTCGTGTTGGAGCAGCTCGACTTTCTTCACAGTGAACTTTGTACACCCGTGTTCCACCATTTTTGGTGAAGTTTGGTGAGCATTGATTGTCGACACTGCAACCGATGTTCCATGATTCTCCTCGACGAGAGTTTTGAGTTCTTCTCCCTTCAAGAGTGGGTTTTGAAGAATTGCATCATTCATTGATCGTGAAATTTCTGGAGTGATTTTTCGATAGACTGCTCCCCCACGAGGTTTGGGAGCAGGTTTTCCAGATGCGATGGTGTTGATTGTTCCTTTCGAGATGTTCCACTTTTCGACAATCAAATCGTACTTCTTCCCTTCCTTCACTTCATCGAGGACCAAGTCGCGTTCACGAGGCGTGAGAATGGTGTAAGATCGTCGGGGCTTTGGGGCAGGACGAGAAGTTGGACGACCACGTTTCATCTTCTGAGGAGCTGGTAGTTCAACAAACTCATGAGGATCTTGTGGAATAAGAGGTTCAGGTGGGCTTGCACTATCAACTGCTTCAATTCTTTCTGGCAAGAGTCTTCGAAGTTCATCTTTCGATCGTTTGAGACTTGTTCGAATAAAATCCTGACTGAATCCGCCTGTGAGAAGCCCATCCTGCTGACTTTCCATCCCAGATTCACAATCAACAACTTCATCACCAAAGAACCATCCATCCGATTCGTTGAGAGATTGGTATTGTATTTGTCTTTCGGTGATCGGTGAGTTTTGAGACTCGTCAGTCTCAGATTCATCATCGATGAGAGAAAAGGAGCGTTCCATGAAATTTCACGATGGTTTTCCAAAAATCTTCTCCGTTTATCATCTGATGTCACATTCGAAAATGGTTACGCGTAATTTTTGAGACAATTTAAGGGTCCGATCAACCTTTTTCATTGTTCAGAAGACTGAATATGGTTACGAAATTGCATTTGGACAACTCATTTTGATCATTCATTTCTGAAAAATTAGTGTTCATTTCAGAAAAATCACTGTTCATTTGTGAAGAATCATTGTTCATTTCTGAACAATCTCTGTTCATTTCTGAACAATTATGTTCATTTCTGAAAAATTAAAGTACATTTCTGAAAAATTATGTTCATTTCTGAATAATTAAAGTATATTTCTGAAAAATTACAATGCAATTCAGAACTAGTCGAGCTGTATTAGAACCGGAAACAGGCCTGAAGATGGCCTTCAGTACTTTATGTCATCACACATCCATGATAAATGAACCACAATTCTGCCTTTGTTTGCGAGGCCTTGAACGACTTACTGGGAAGAAAGCTCTTCGATCGGGCCCAATATATTGTCTTCTCGGCGGACTGTGGACCCCATTACAGGAATATGCACGTTCAGTGCTTTCTTCTCTCGGATATTCCTACTCTCAATCCTCCAACAACCACATCAATCATTCATTACTTTGAGCACCATTGGGAAATCCATCTGTGATGCTGAGTTTGGGCTGATGGCCAAAGCCATCCGACTCCACCCACCCGAAGACCCTATCGACTCTTGTGATGCATTCATCCACTTCTTTCAAAAGTATCTGTGCATCACCATGAATGGAGGACAACTACCGGGTGGCCCAAAAGTCTGGGTTTTTTACTCTCTCTCATTTCACAGACTGATTTCCAATACAATAACTCGTGAAATGTATTCTTCAACCCTAATTTCATATCTCAGCAGATTGTCCGAAAAGTGCGATGACCTCGTTCGCCCTCTTCAGCACACTCTGAACTGCTTCATCGAACATTCTCACGGTTGATATTGATCCCATCAATTTACGGAAAATCGAGATCAATTGACTTCACGGTTCAGTTTTGAGGGTGAGATCAATTGCCTAAAACGGCGTTTCGAATTGTCCCTCACTTCTTTCTCCCCTCCTTCGAACACATTACATATGTCACATCACCCACTTCAACAGCCAACCCTTGATCAGTTTAGCGCACACACCACCAGACTCGCCCGTCGATGCAACCTCTCCACTCCAATTGACGACTCCTTGCTTCAAATCGAAAGCACGAATGACGACCCCAAAGACGACGAAATTGCCCAGACACCTCAAAGAAGTCATGCCCGCGCTGCGAAATCAAGAGAAGAGCAGTTTGCGATGTTTGATAAATCGGCAAAGCGAGACGAAGTCCGATTTCTTGATCAACGATCAACATTCACCGTGGAAGCCGACGGGATGTGGTGCCGGATTTGTCACAGATATCGACATTTCTTACATACTACTGGGCAATACGTGACGGAACCCTCCACACCAGGCCACGTCAATTCAGTTTCAAATCACGTAAAAACCAACATTCATGCCCAGGCAACCACAATATGGATCCAAGACAATCCGTGAGTGATCATCCATATGACAAGATGATCACTCCCTTGACTTTTTGAGAGCCATTTTCTCCCTATATTTTCCCGAAAACCGCATTAATTTTCAAAATATGTTCTGTCGTGAGAAATTTTCATTGGAGAGTGTGAATGGTTACAGCTTGTTTTGGGGGGTCCAACGTGCGGGAAACTGTGCCCGATTTACGAAACCAAAAATGGGGCTTTGATCAGTTTCCTCTTTCTCCTTCCTTGTGTCCTCTTCGTCCGGAATGCAATGTGATTCCATATCATTATACATTGCATCGTTCAATCCTACGGTCTGTTTGCCTCTTTTCTCTTTGATTCGGAATCCAGCGTCCTGGAAAGCCAACCGATTCTTCTTCTCATCGGTACAACTGGCTAATGTGAGAGCTGCTTCCCTAAATCGGTGGTTTGACAGGCTTGCCTTGAAACTTTGGGTTTGCAGTTTCTTTGTTCACGACAACTTTTTTTGTTCCAACCGATGGTGCCTTTCTCAGGAGGCTTTCATCACAATTAAAGAGAAGGCGTGGATGGACGCCGACCACAGACTGTTGAAGGCGTGCTTTGTATTTTCGTATCATTTTTCTCTGTAGTCGAGATTTTGAACTTTCCATTGGTTTACCGACTGTTCGTTTGAACGTCTTTTTATGCCAGTTTAGGAAACGGCAAACCCATCCCTGGGTCACAACCATGCGGAATTTTGACTTGACCATCTTGATTATACCCACCCTGCCGATTGGTTTGTGACAGTTCGCAAGGGCACAAATTTCATGTACGAGCTCTTTTTCTTGTTCATCAGTCAGCTTTCGGTCAGTTGGCATCAACCCCAATCTTCGCTTGTTTCTTTGTGCCCGGAGATGCCAAAGGAATTGACGGGTTGAACGGAATACCCAAGCTACGTCAGCTATGAACGCTTTGCCCAGATAATACTGCGGCCAGTTGTCGAAGGCGAACAGGAAACAGTAATGATTTCACACACCTCACCAACCTTCTGAATTCTGTTAACAATCCGGACTATGTTTCCAAATCACTCAACTCTGACATAGTCCTCTTTTAGAAGCTCTGTTCCGTCATCAACACAGTCTACGAAAAGAAAGCATTCCAGATGATTAAAAGCAAGACACCTGTTTCACTGATGTTGGATTTGTCAACAGACATTACATCCACTTCAGTATTATGCGTGAATTTGCGTTTTTTTGTCGGAATCGCTTGATCAAACCACACTACTCCTCGGAGTCACAGAAATGAAGACAGGAACCAAGGGAGACGACATTTACAATGCTTTCATCAAACTACTCACTATTGCAGACGTGAACATTTCCCAGATCGCTTCAGTCTCTACCGATGGCGATCCAGCCATGGTTGGAGCACATTCTGGTTTGATAACCCGCCTCAAGGCTGCAAATCAATTCATTCTGTACCACCACTGTGACGTGCACCGATTGTGGTTGGCACTCAAAGACACTTTCTTGTATTCACCAACGAGTTCACAGTTGTGTTTCGTCAGTTCGTTTTCAACAAACGATTGAGTGTGATGCTTACGCTTCAACTTGTGCGTTCTGACTCCTTTCATCGATTGTGATGGTTTGATTCTCCATTCAACTCCTTCATGAAGATATTTCACAACTGACTCTGATGTTTTGTATTCACCAACGAGTTCACCATTCCTACTGTGTAGTGACTCAATGCATTTTTCTTGATTGCAACAGTTCTCGAATTTGTGATACATGTTTGGATTCAGATGTGGTCTTGTCCCTCTGATGAATGATGAAGCATATACTCGATAAATCTCATCAGGTTTATCTTCACTTGCGTAATCGAAAGTACCATGTGCCAAAGATGAGCTTCCAGAACAATTCAGAACTGGTTCGGTGACTAGTGTTTCTTATTCAGTCTCTAGAGTCTCGTTTAGTTTGTTTGGTGTCAGCTGTTGCGTCATTTCAAACAAAATCAAAATACAACACAAAGTATTATCCGGCATTTCAGAATCATAGCTGATTGTACTCTAAAAGTATTGTTCTGTTCAATCTAGGAGCTTCTCGATCTTCGTTTTCTATACTACTGTTGTGATGTCACCAATTTCTCACTCACATGGCAGACCTGTTCCTTCCAGGAATGCTCCTCGAGAAGGCAAGAAGGTAGAGATGGCACACAGAGACATCGCCAAAAATGGTCGACCCTCCAGACTTCTGCAACAATAGGAAAAAGAACTCGTGGCTTTTTCCCTGAAAAAGATCAAGGAAACCGGGACCATTGACAAATCCCAAATCCTGAAAAAAGTGTCTTTCTTTTTCTTTCAATCCTTTCAGGTGAAGGATATTGAAGAATCAAGTGGTAGATTTGATCCGACAAGACCTATACTGTCGAGACACTGGCTCCACCCTTTCATCGGACGACATCCGGAATTGCATACCATCAAACCACACTTCTCCGAAAACTCTAGAATGGAAGCTTCCACCGAAACTACGATGAAATACTGTAATTCCTTGCTTGAAAACACTCTCTCTGATTTGCAGATCGATTCGGATCGAATTCTGAATTGCGACAAAACATCAATCATCGTTCGGGAAGATTCGAAAAAAACACCTAGAAACTTCGACTGAAAACCCTGAGGTCCTTTCTCCGTCATTTCCAAGGCACGAGAACGCGACACTATTCGTACCTGTGTCTACCAAAGGAATCTCGCTCTCACCCATCCTTCTATATCCACGAAAAATTGACCAGCACGAATTTTCCGATTTAGAATTACAACGATTTAAAGTCATCCTCCAGTGGACACGATGGATGACAAAGTCTGTTTTCGAAGAAATCGTCGAATCAATGTTGATCCCTGAAATCAACGAACTCCGGCAGCGACTGCACAAAGAAGGAAAAACCGCACGTATTGTGACTGATGGTTGTTCATCACACACGTTTGACAAGGCAATTCGAAAACTCAAGGAACACAACATTCGCATGCTCCTAATTCACCCCCACCCATCCCGCGTGTGTGCCCATTTAGATCAATATACAGGGTTCTGAGGCAGATCTCACTGATCTCACGATTAATTGATCTCACCACATTTCTACCATATAGAATCGTTTCATTTTTTCTCCACTTCATATTTATCAAAAAAGACATAATGAGAATGAATGAAATCAAATGTTTTGACAGTGGTGAGATGAAATTGGGCAACCAACGCAGCAATCCGGATATCACTACAGATTCCAATCTGAAATGTCTGGATAATCTCGCTTCACGGGTTTTATAGTTGATCTTTTATTTTCTTCGAGGAGCATCTCCATATCATCAGGAGGGATCAGTGGAGGTGCGTTGTGTGCAACCCTTGAGATGACAGCCAGATGCTCTGTTGTGAGCTTGTTTCTCTCCTTGCGCTTGATATAGTGGAGAATAGAAAATTCTCGTTCGGTTTCGACGGTTGTGCAGTGGATAGTTCTGATAGCTCTCACAAGTGGGTGGATGGCAGATTGTGCTGTAAAAAGTGGATCAGTAAGAATTATGCTCAATATATCGTTTCGACTCAGCTGTGCCATGGCAAAATTAAGTTGATAGGTCGATTTCAACTGTTTCCAGTGAGTCAAGGTGTGTTGTTGGAGGATTTGTGGAACGAAGCGACGCAATCGTTCGGCCATTTTCAAGACGTCATTATCGGACATTGATGTGTCTTGTGAGATGAGGTTGTCGTGTGACCAGAGATACAGTTCCTTGTCGGTAGTACGCTGAGAGAAACGAGATGTGATGTTTGCCTTGAATTTTTGAGCCAGTTCGGAGCATTCTCTTGAAACTTGATCTAAAAAAGGAGTGCACTGGTTGTGTTTGTTATCAATCATGATCTTTTTCAGCTCAGGACGGAATGAGTTCGGAGTTATTGCGGACAGACGAGTTTTGAAATTTTCTACAATATCTGAACAAGCAGCCAAATGGAGGTCCCTCCTTTGTAGGATCAGGTTGATTTCATGAGCTTGTGAAAGGAGAAGTGATAATCCGCCCAGTCTGAGGAGGTTGAGATTGTCATGGAAGAAAGCAACAATTTGTTGTATTTTCTGATCATCAGACGTAGACAATGTTTGTGTGATTGTTTCAATGTATTTGAAGACTTGGGAGACGGTTGATTGACATGTTGACCACCTGACTTGAACAGGCTTTGTCAGTTTCTTTTGGGCAAGTCCACTTTCGGTGAGAAGGGTGGCAAATCTTTTCTTGAAATGATGACTTCTAGTGATGAAATTGATGAGGAGAGCAGTATGGTGAATGAGAGTGGCTGAAACGGAGTCTTGAGGGGTCTGAAAGGCATCTTTTTGGGCAAGTTGAAACTTGTGTGTCTCACACTGGTGGAAGAGAATGTGAGGATAATGTTGATTCAGTTGTGCAACGAAACCAGAATTGTGTCCAGTCATGGCTGGATCGCCATCACTCGCAACTGAAACAATCTGTGATGGGTCGATCCCAGCTCTTGCGACAACCCGCATAAAGTGTGTGAAAATTTGTAGTCCAGTGGTTCCTTCCTGCATTTCACTTAATCCCACCAGGATGTTCCTTGCCAACTGATCTTTACTGAAAAAAACGCAAATTTACACACAGTACTGAAATGGACGTGATATCTGTTGAGATGTCCAAAGTCAGCGACAGCGGTGTCAAAGTGGTTATTTCAGAAAACAAACGGCGTTCATAGAAACGATCCAAAGTGTCGGCGAGTTCCCAGAATCGGATGTAATTCGTCTTGTGTGAGTCGGAGACACTTGTAGGACAAACGATGGAATCCAGAAGGTTTGTGAGAGACTTAAAATCATTGACCGATGATCTGCGATGGCAGATCTGATTAACTGCCCGCAATTGATTGGTGATGTGAACCGCTCTCCATCCGTCATCTTGGACTTCAGCAGCTTGTCGAATGCGATCAAGGTCAATCAGCCATAGACTTAGAGCTCGAGCATGAGTTTCTGTGTGGATGTGACCCAACACACTGTTCACATGTGTGGGTCTGGCTGGTCGAACGATGTATTCTTCGCGGGAGTATTTGAGGTGGTTCCTATGACTGTGGCATATGCGGCAGATCAATCCTTCGTTTCCCAAGGTATAAATGGATTGATCGTTGAGGTGAACGCACTCAATTCTGTTTGCCCACTTCAGCCATTTTTGCCTTCTCCTTTGTTCAGCACTAATTTCGGGTTGCTTTTGTTGTCCTATTGATGGGTGAGGAGGTTTTCGGACGGAATGATCGAGTGACTCTTCACAAGAATCTTCGAGTGAAGAGTCCTCGTCGTCATCATCGTCAGCCTGGACAGACGGAAATCGAGCACGGGTTCGTTGGGTTGTCACTCGTTGCGAGAAAAAAGCAAGTGTTGGTTGAAATGTCATGATGAAATCGGATTGAACAATTGAACGGAGCGAGGAGATGAAAAAGTGTGGAGTTCTCGAATGTCCCAAATAAGAAGATTGATCTCAGACCCAAAAGTTACAGCTGTGGTCAATTGATCTCACAATACCACTAAAATGATCAGACGGGTAGGAACCCTGTCAATATATCTTCGCCACGTTCAAACAAGTTCTGTCTACAACATTTATCACTCCACCTGGATGCAAGGAAAGTGAATAGAAAGCAGCCCTGGTAGCTGCTTTGCCAGGAGCATTTCAAAAAGCGACCACACCCGACATTAGAACAGCATCATTCACCACAACCGGAATTTTCCCACTTTCGCTGGATGCTCTTCTCAAAAATCTTCACAAATTTCGAAATGGCACGGGCAATCATGTTGATCACAGTGAAATAAACATCTCCCCCCAAATTCCTCCAAACTCTCCGATACTGACACATCTCCTTTCAAAATACGTGGGTTGCCTTCTTGACGCTTCAGAAAACAACCAAATTGATAATACTCTCTCTAAATCAGAATGGTTGCGAAAGATCATGACAGCTCCACCGTCCCAACCACCTTCGTCTTCGCCAACACCGTTTCATGTAGTGAAATAAAAAAGGAGTCACTCAGGCCCCCCCTCTCCATCCGCAGCAATAATAGAACTTGAGCAATTCGCATTTCATCGCAAGAAGAGATCAATCACTGTCTTCTGAATTTCTACAACGAACTAAGACATCTATTTCTGAGTTCTTTTAGATTTCATCTCATTACAGTCCTCTTCTTCAGATTTTGTTTGATTTTCAAAAAATGAAGTTGAAATACTATCTGAATGTACATGAAAAGGGAGGACACAAAACAAACAATGAGAAAAAGACAAAACCGCCACCATCGGGTTATTTTCGCATTGCGGGTGTTTTTCGTACTTTATAGTAGCGTCAATAAAGCACGAAAATCAATAATTCACGATCTTCAAACTGGACAATACTAGCGTCCGTGCGATTATTTTCCTGAAGTGGTGAAGCTATTTGACACTTTGGGACTCGAGAGAGTAATAAAGAAAGTGTGGGATGACAGTTCGGATCTACATTTCAAAGTTAAATAAGCTGATAATGTTTGAAAAAGAGAGAAAAAGTGATTCTCCATTCGTTTTTAGATGTCATTGATTGACGAAACGCCTCAATCATAAATTACAGTCGACCGGGTACAGAAAATGGGCATGATCAATAAATGAACCGCACATATCATCGTGATTATCCTTCTTGAATGAGATCTTTCAACCAATCATTAGACCTTTCTCAAATAACTCGCGTCTTCTCCCAATTTTTCTCCGACTTCAACAGTTTGTGGTGATCTTGACAGACACACACAGTTCCGGAAATTAACGCATTGGAAGATGAAACACTCTTCCTTCTTCGGTGAACTTGCTGAAAATATTCAAGCCTTCATCCCACCTTCTGAATCCACTCAAAATTTCAAAACGCTGGATCAACACAACCAGTCGGACTCGATCTGTGACCCGATATACTCCCCCCACCAATCGCCACCGTACAACACATATCAATTTCTACCGCAATGTGTTCCATAAAATATTGTCAGCTTCAATTCGGACTTCCCTGTTTAGCTGTCAGTTCCTCGATAAATCCACCACTCTCTATCAGCTCTGAGGTGCCCGAAGCGATCATCTCTCACTGCTCTGACTCAATCTTCACCGCTGACTGTTCATTAACTGACAGTTAAGTCGAACTGAATTCGTTGGATGATTATTACTTGTCACCACCACTTCGGAGTTTCCTCTTCGATAAATCGGACATGAACACTTTGATTCCAGTCAACTAACTCAAAAAGCAGAACTGAAATCAGCAAAATACAAATTTATTCAGATTGCAACCCACTAAACACTGAGCGAGAACAGGGTCAATGAGATCATCGATCCCCGAACACTCCTAATCCAAAGGCAGAAAAATAGAAGCATCCACTCCAATACCTTCAGGAACACGATGTTGGCGAATAGCCCAGCATGTACTTGCCTCTTCAGTGGATCACAGCCCACGGACCAGCCGCTGAACAAGACAAGTCAAAAGAACAAGCTGCGGATGACAATGAATCCTTCTATTATCCATTTCAGACGAACGGAAATCTGAACAGGATGCAGATCGATCGCCAACTCTCTCCCATCGTCGTCATCTCCTCACTTCGGATCCGTTGTGTCTGCAAAAATACGAATCACAATACACCATCATCCAATGCAACGCCATTCCACACTCGCACCCACTTCTCGAATGACACTGAAAGAATGAGCCAGACGCAACTGGTTCCGTTCGTATCGTCTCAGAAAGACTTCGAATGAGCGTTGCGTTCGGACTGTCGAAGAACGAGTTGATGAAGTTGACGAGTCTGAACAAGGCAGCTGTGGACACGTCGCACGTTCAAAATGTCGCTCGAATGCGAATAAACGAACCCTTGGAGACGATCAATCACTCGGTTGATGCCAACGGCCACGCACCATCGACTTCAACAGCGGTTGCGTCGAAAGAGGGGGAGAAGAAAAACATCATCCCGCCGTCACTTGAGATCGTGGACATTGATCCAGTGACAGACGAGTCCGACAAGCAATATGATGAAATCTTGACTCGTTCCAACACCGGCTGCATACATTCTTCATCCACTCAGCATCACCAACAAGCGGACAAGAACAGAGACATGGGTTGTGCAGACTCCGACGTCAGAAGGACCACAATTCCTGTTCATTCAACCCCTCCCGTCTCTCCCGAACCGGGGCTCTTGCCGTTGAATCTCCTCGCACCGTCGCCTCGCAAACCTTCGGCAGCAAGTCGAGTCCCAACAACGACAATCGCCATCAAAGCAGTGACCACCAATCCGCAGACCAGACTGTCCGGCGGAGGGAATCCGCTGAAACATGTGAAAGTGAAGAAGCTGAGATCATTGACTGTCATTACACTGTCTAATTCGGACGAGGAATCGACGTAAGAATCACAACAGACGAGATTACAACGAATCCAATCATCGACAACACCTCGTTCACAACCGATTCTATCTCCGAAGCTCATTAAAATGAAGCCAAACGAAAGAAACTCACTCGAAGCAATTCCAGTTCGGAAGGCTCAGAATATCAACACGAAGACCGAACATTGATCCTCGCAACACGGGAGAGAAAGAAGCATGTCCACCTGTCTCTGAATACACCTGGTCAGATCATCACAACTCAATTTGCGGCTTCTTCGGATGAGGAAACCGAATCGAAGGTCTCTGAGCTATCCGTGCCACTTCACAATCAGAAGATGAAAGGAAAATGAAGAAAGAACGAAATGGACAAGGTATGACTCAACTGGGTCGACTCGCCATCGCCAAATCGAGCATACAACCCGAAGATCGCACGTCCGACAGCAGAACGACCAATCCCAAAGAAACACGAAGAAGATGATGAAAAGTCAGAAGAAATCGAGGGGCAGCGGTTCCAAGAAGCCCATCGTGTCGAACAGATCCAACGAAAGAGAAGAAGGAAGGCGTCCCTCAGCCAGATCTCAGGAAAGACACCCAACTCTCCGAACTACCGTCGCTTGACCATGACGACACATTCACTCTGACCACGGCTTCCCTGTCACCGTTTCTGTCTGTCTGTCGCTCCTGATAGGCGAAAGCGACTGAGATCTCGTCGTGCCGATCCTTCTCTCGCGGCCTCTCTCGGACTCGATCTCGGTCGAAGACAACCCTCTCCTGGCGGAGGGTCTGCAGTAGCTTCTTTTTTGTCGTCTTCGACGCGCCACTGGGCATCGCGAGCCTCCTTCAGAATGAGAGGGCTCAATCTACCACCAAGAGCCCATTGTCTTGCAAACCATCATCTTCGTCGACAACGAAAGTCACAGCATGCCTTGATCGTGAAGCTTGATCACGAGCTGTATCGAAAGTCGAAATCGCCGTCAGAAGCTAATCATCGAGAACCCAGCTTCACCAAAGAGGGTTCAGATGGAAGCAACGACGCGGCAGTCATCGTCCGAACAGACTTCACTCAAACTACAGCACAGACATCACCAACGTTATTCACACCGGATGAACCTCTGATCCAACACGAAGGAACGTTGGTGGAGATCACATGCCCAACAAAGACAAGGTCAGACATGGCCGACCCGTCAAACCCGCTGATCGGCGACAAGACAATAAAGCCGAAAGAGACAGTGTTATTCGAGATCTGCACGAACAAACACTCGAGCTGTGTGATGCAGACGCTGCTGAAAGACTGCACGGAACAGCAGAAAGTAAGGCTTCTGACCCCGCTGATGTCGAGTGCGGTGTTTCTGGAGTCGGATGCGTTTGGGAACTGCGTTGTGCAGCGAATGTTGGATAGCCTCCTCTCCTTCACTCACACCAGGATCATTCATGCCTCTATTCAACCCGCCGAGCCGCGCGTGGGACATACAGATGCTGATTGAGAAGAACTCTCGCTAGTACTTACTCGGAATGATGAACGAGTGGAAGGGAATGTGTTTGAGTTTGTGCTGGGAGGGAGTTGAAGTCGGCGCTGCATGGACGACATGTGAAGACGACGATTCAGAAGGTGCACCAAGAGAAGACAGGACGAGAGAGGAAGATGGAGAGGGGAAGGGGAACAAGAAAGAGCGATGGCGGAGGGATGGAGGCAGAGCGGGAGGAGCGTCTCTTCTGTCACTCCCGTCGGAATCAGCACGCATTCGCCGTTCTCGCCGAAGACTCGGCTGGGACGAGCGGGCACATCAAAAGAGACAAAAGAATCGGTCCTGCCCAAAATTCTGTCATCGCGAAGTGCTCCTCTCCGTGTATCCCCAACCATGTCGCGACATTTCGATCAAAACACGAGTGCAGCTGAACACCCGTCAGTAGACACGCAGAACGAGAACATCGTATCGCTGATCATTCCAATCAACTGGCAGCTCACATCAGCCAATCTTGTGTCTCAACTGCACGACTTTGTCTTCTCAACCTCCCCTCCAACTTCGATCTCATCCCAAAGCAGACCTCCGATTTCTTCACCATCTGAACCGACTGTATGCGCTCCTCTCGTCCTCTCATCACGTCCAACGCGACCAAGCTCTTGTCGCAGCTGCAGAAGATCAAGAAGGATTGCTTGGATTAGGCGTTCTCGTCAATGATCTCGACCTCGAAGGTGTTCATTATTGTTCTGTCATTTTCTTGTTTGTATGCAGAACTGAGGGATCTTACGCTGGCCGAGGCTTTCCGCCCAATACTCACAACCACCATCGCCGATCAAATCAGAGATTCGCCGCAGATCTGGTACGGCTTCCGAGCTGGACTCAACGAGAAGTCCATCCACAGTCTGTCATCCCCTCACTCATCACCAACACTCATCTCTTTCTCTTGCACGCTTATCTTATCATTTTCGTCTTCACTATCTCTTTGTCATCCATCCATATCTCTCCTCCAGTCTGGGAATACAGTCAATCCGACCATGTTGAATGCCGTCTGATTGTTGACGAGAATACGCTCGACTGTCTCGTCAACGGAAGAGGAAGAAGATCGGAGAGGACGACACACCGACGAAGGCAGGTGCGGCGATAGTCGAGCCGCCTGCGATTCTGAGCATGGACAACACGACACTGCGGGGGCAGCGAGGAAGAGGAAAGAGGCGAGGTTGTTGTGTGTGAATGCGGATCTGATGGAACAAGTGGCGAACGGACAGATCTCGAAGTCAATCATCATGAGCGACGAGATCAACAGTTTGTTCATATCCTCCCATCCTATCTCCTCTCTCCCATCCTTTCTCTTCATCCTCATCCCCTTTTAATCGTTTTCCTCCCCTCTCTTCCTTTTCAGCTGTTTAGGACGACGAAGTGCAACGTCAGACCTTCATCGATCTGAATGCCGCTGTGTCCAACGCTGGCCATCACACAAAGATCTTCCGAACATGCAACTCGTTCTTCGAACAGAACAGACGCTCCGCTGTGACTGATTGGAGGGACAAGACAGACGAGCCGCAAGTGAAGGGGAGAGCGGAGTTGGGTGCTGTTCAAATTTTGGACCAGCGAGTGAAGGAGGCTCTTCGTATGGAGATTGTGAAGCGAGGTTGCGAGTTGGAGAAGGTTTGAAAACAGAATGAAGAGAAGGATTGAGAAGGAAAGACAGCAGGCAAGAGCGAAGAAGTCAGAGTGAAACAGGAAGTGCAAAACAAGAAGAGCGAAGAAGGATGAGCGGAACAAGAAGTGCAGCAAGGGGGAGAGATAAAGGAGGATATCAAGGATGAGAGCTAAGAGTTAACTAAATCAAGCACAGAGGAGGTGAATGACGATCATTCCCATTTCGTCAGTTATTCCACCCATTCTCTAAACATATCAACTAGTCATTCAATTCAAGTTTACTGTTATTTTCATCATAAAAAGCTTGCTTAATTGATGTATAAAGGAGAAATGAACACAATTCGTTCTGATCAACCCATTGTACATAAAAAGGCACCTTCTCCTCAGATCTTTGACCTCTATATCTCGAAACAGTCCAGCCCTGTCCTTAGAATGTTCTCACCAGTCATTTCCTCAAAGATCGTGAATTATTGACATGGCGTGGATTATTGACACTACTATTAATACTAATCAATTTGCGTTTTCGCTGAGGGCAACACAGAGAGCCTACTATGGTTTGTTTCTTTTTGAGGTGATGACTCAGTTTGATTCCTTCACTCGTCGAACCGCCTTGAATAAAGTTTAGTCTGGACAAAACCCGAGACTTTGATTAAACCCGATACTGTTTCGGAGTTGATATAGACACATCATTTATTTCTGGGCTTCTTTCTCCCGTTTTCTGAAAAACGTTGGATTCAAAATTGGGCATATTTGGAGAATACTTGAAAATGAAGTTTGTTGAATTAAATACGTGCAAAATTGATACTTGCCTGCGACAGATTCAGGATTCTAGTTCATCATCATCACGCACCATTTCACGCCGATTGATCTGGCTTCGACGTTGACGTGGAGTTGTTCGTCCCCTCAGGATACTTGATTGAGTCGTGAAAAGTTGTATTCGACTTGAATGTGCTGTTGCGATTTTCTCACTCTCAACTATTCACAAAAAAATAAGGTTCTCAATTCGATTATGACATTCCAACCATCGTTTGATTGAAATTTGAGACTGAAATTCCTAAACAGTGCAACGTGACACAGCCATTTTGAGACATAGGTCAAAACTCATGATCCGTTTCTCGAATGGAGAAAAAATCGATGAAGACATCTCAATATCAAAAGTTTTTCTGTCTCACAATTTTCATTTTGGCGAAAGTTGACAGAGAAAGAAAAATTGTTTCACTCTATACCACCAAGGACACTTCATTCGTTCAAAAAAATGTCTTGTCGAGAAAATACTGTGAACACAAATCAGCAGTGAATCGAGGATCCAAAAAGTTTTGACGAATCACTCTTCAGTGATTGTCGACTAATGGCTTTATCTCGAAGAGATGAAGAAAGTTTGAGTATAATTCCCTTGAAATGTATTAAATACGTCTAAATAATGAACAATCTTCCGCTCTTCATTCACCTTTGTTCACGTGACGTGATCTTCCCTTTGTTCCTCCTAGAAATTATGGAAAGACGTCAACTATGGAAGGTACGCAAACAGAGAAAGCGCAAACACCCGCATCGCAGGAATTATTGAAGGATTTGGAGGGCATATTTTCCATGAGGGAGGAACACGCTACGACGTTGAATGCAATTAACTCCAACGACGAAGCCTACTTTGAGCAGTATGACGGCTTCGTGATCCCGTTCAATCTGGAGAGAGCGGCACCAGGCCTCTTCCACATGATGCGGGAGGTAGCGAAGCGTATTGATCACGCCGCGGGAAGTGATTCGTCTGCCTGGGTAGATTTGCTTCCTCCGGCCGATCAGTGGAGGCCAGCACGTCAAGTATCGCCAAGCGACGGCTATCCGATGAATGGAATGGCACAAGACCAAGAAACAATGTCGGAAGATACTAGATCTGTCACACCTGCACTGTTCCAAGACACCGCTCAGCAGCCCCAACCATGGGAGGGGTTGAATGTGAATCCTTCAGTTGCTCGATTCGGGGGGTTCTTCGTTGAAAATCAGGCCGAGCGAGCTGAAGATCTGAAGGATACTGGACGATTGCTGCCCCACTTTGAGTGGGAGGATGAAGAGGTGGATGAGCTCAAGACGAAGATGGGACAAGCCCCAGCCGACATAAAAATGTATCCTGACGCAAATAGTAGGAGGCCATGGAATAGAGACTATCTGGGGAACCTGAATAAGTCCCTATATTCTCTCGAGACAGAATCGTTCCACCTTTTCAAATTGGGTACATCTGCCCTGACAAATTAGACATCAACAGAAGATCTTGCTCGCGGAGTGGAATTGATGACACTGAAAAGCGCGGAGTTGGTCAAACGTGCTATTGATGCAAGGATCGAGCATATCTTGAAAATCCCAATTGATGGGGTGGGGAGCACTTCTAGGATGGAATCCTTGGCCAAGCAGAATGAGAGGATTGACGTGGCAATGGCTGAAGCCCAGAAACGGAGAGCTGTTCGAGCAAGAGGCCAAAGGATTGACCCCTTGTTTTTTTCGGAGTGGCCCCACAAGGGGGCGTTATCAACAACAGACTTTTCAACAGCCACGTCCTCTCTTCCAGAACAGCCCTCACAACCACCGACAGGGGCAGCCGCCGATGCAACAACGTCGGACGCAGACTCCGCCACGTCAGGACCGACAACCGTCGTATCGAAAAGGAAACCAAAAGTACTAGAACTTCGTCGATCCGTGGTGAATATATTGAATGTGGAGACAGTCGGGAAGGGAGATGGGATTGGGGGAAGAGTGGGAAGATTTTGGAGAGCGTGGGGAGAATTCGGACTGGCAGATGTAATGAAGGAAGGAGAAAGGATAGATTGGAACGAACTGGGGCGACCATTTAACCCAGGGCATCCCTTCGAACTTTAATAATCAGAAAAGGAGAAAGCGGGAATGAACGAAACGGTCGAGGAAGATTTAAGGCAGGGAGAAATTTGAGAGGTCCGCAGGGAGGAGGTGAGAGGTTGGAATGCGGTGTTCGTTATAAGGAAACAAGATGGAACTTGGAGGCGTATCCTGGACTGCCGGAGGATCAACATTCACGTTCAGCAAGACCACTTCTAAATGGACGGAGTGCCCACTGTCACAGCCACCATCACGCAGGATGCGTGGATGGTTGCAGTAGATCTGTCTCAGGCCTACACACACATCCCGTTGCACCCACAAGACCAACCTTTTTTCGGGTTCCTGTGCGGAGGCAGGGCATTCATACAGCAAACTCTTTGTTTTGGCCTGACGTCCGCACCTCGGCTTTTCACGAAGATTCTGCGCCCAGTCGTGGGCAAGTTCAGACCCAGTTTCCCTCTGGTCGTTTTCCTCGACGACTTTTTGGTTCTTGGAGCAACTGCAGACGAGGCAGAACAGAACGGATCATCGCTTCGAATTCAGCTGGAGAAACTTGGATTAACAGTCAATCGCGACAAGTCCAGCACGACGACATCTCAGAGAATACACTTCTTAGGTTTAGAGTGGGATTCAACACAGATGAGAGTCGAAGTGGGAGGAGAGAAGCGAAGGTTAGTGAGGGAGAAGGTGAGGGAGAGGATCAGGCGTGCGAGGAAGGGGGAGAGGGTGAGGGTGAAGACAGTTGCATCCTTAGTGGGCAAGATGCAAGCCCTGGCATTTGCAGACAATCTTGCACACGTCCAAACTCGGAGGTTAGTCGCTTGGAAGGAGGATGTTGTTCAGCAAGAGGGGTGGGGAGGAGTCGGGGTGTTAGGAAAGGGAGAGTTAGAAGATCTCGAGTGGTGGTATCAGAGATTGGCAGGAACAATGGGTCGGTCCATCAGACAATTCAGGCCTGCAGTACCTTTGAATTCGGATGCAAGCGAATGGGGGATGGGGGTATTATAGGAACGAGATGGGAAGAGAGTGAGCTGGCAAGAGGAATTTCAGGAAGGAGAAGGCGGTTGGTCGAGCAACAAAAGAGAGGCCACAGCGGTGGTAAAGGGATTCACAGAGGGAGTAGAAAGGGGGGTGATACGAGGAGAGGACGATGTGTTGGTACTGTCAGACAATATGGTCTGTGTCGCCAACATCAATCGACGGTCAACAGCCCTCTCCCTTCTCCCAGAATTCAGACAGTTATTCGCCATGGCAGATCAGGCGAAGTGCAGACAATGGGCAGAGCATATCGCAGGAGAGGAGAACGGAGTGGCGGATCGTTTGTCCCGGATCAGGGATTCCACAGATACAGGCTGCTTCCCCACGTTTTCAAACAAATAATCAACTGCTTCGAACACACTCCGAGCGTGGACGCGTTTGCCTCGAAGAGCAACAGGCAGGTCACCAGATATTGGTCGCTCGTTCACGAGACGGAGTCGAGAGGGACAAATGCACTGCTACAGAATTGGCGAAAAGAGTCGTGCATTTTTTCACACCCCCCAGTCCCGCTCGTTCAGAGAGTTCTGCAGAAGTGGAAGGAAAGTCAAACAAGAATGATACTAGTCGTCCCGGACTGGACAACCCTACCCGGGAGAGATACGATCGAGAATCACGCGGAGGGATCGCTGATTCTCGGAAGGACGGAGGAGGTGACGGAGAAAGGGAAGGGGATGGAAGCAGCGGGGAGCAGCCGACCGCCAGGCTTGCTCCGAGCATACTTCATGGGGAAATATGGGAAGGGCTCGTAAAGGAGTTGGGGATTGAGGAGGATTCGATGCTGTGGATTTTGGTGAGTTCTAGTGAAGCAACGGTGAGACAATACGCCGGTGCGATTCGAAGATGGATTGAGGAAGAAGCTGGGACAGGCAGGGATTGGAAAGACGTCGAACAGGTGAGGGTGGTGAATTTCTTGTCGAGGTGGATTAAAAGAACTAAATCGCCGGCTTCCACAGCAACGGCGAGGAGTGCTTTATCATTTCTCTCTCAACTCTTGGGAGGAGAGCAGGTCGGAGAGGCGCTCGCCGTCAAGGCAACCATGAGAGGGATTAGGAAGGTATATCCTTCAACGCCGAAATATACAGACACGTGGGACGCTGAAATCATGGAAGGGGAAATTTTGAAGGGATGGGTTTGGCGGAAGACGATGCGTGAAGGAGAACTGGTCTTACATCTATCGGCCATCCTCTCGCTTCAACACGCACTCAGGTTCAGGGAGATGGCGAGGATTGGAGGGGAATCGGTTGTGGTTGAAAAGGAGAAGCACTTGATCAGTTTCAAAACAAGGCTGAAGACTGGCGAGGGAGAGGAGACGGGAATGCTGGAGGAGGGGAAGATGATTGAAGGGCTGAGGGCCGTGGACTGGGTATTAGAACTGGATCGAGTAAGAGGACAGGATCGGACGGGGCAGCTGTTGAGATTGGAGGGCAGAGATCAGGATGCAGGGGATATCGCGAGGCATATTAAGGAACAAATGGCGAGAGCGGGGGTGAACACGGACAAGTATGGACCGTATACTCTCAAACATGCTGGGCGATCAAAACTAAAAGAGAGGGGAAATACGTACGTGGAGATTGCCAAACGAGCAAGATTATCGACAACTTCCAAGACGCAGCAACGCAACTACATCAAGCCCATTTCTGCTCCCAACGAGCTCAAACTTTCTTCATCTCTTCGAGATAAAGCCATTAGTCGACAATCACTGAAGAGTGATTCTGACAATGGTTTAGAAAGAAGAGATGAAGACAGTTTCATACCACCACCCGCCCCAGCAACTCGAAGATCAGATAGACTAGTACAGAAAAAAGGAAATTCATCTCTTCTTTCTAAAGCTCCCAACGGAGTAACAAAGGGAAGATCACGTCACGTGAACAAAGGTAAGTGAAGTTCAAACGACTGTACTGTGCCTGCAATCCAGTTCGATGGGGCAATAGCTATCATTTACGACGTTTTAACGTTTTTCGATTCACGATCCCGAGAGTCATGGGACGATCCTGAACCTCAGACTGAAAGGGCTGTATTGGTTCCCCCATCATCTTCATTCGATTTTCCATTGTCCGCTAGTGCAATTGAATAACAATTTCAAACTATCTCACCCTGGTACCATCGTTCGTTCAGTAGATCACTTCCGTGTCTCTTCAACGGGATGATAATCAGTTCTGTTTGCCAATTTCCTGTTCAATCAAAATTTACCTGATCTGTATGATGTTTAAACATTTTTTCATACTTTTCCAGTTGTTTAGCCTGCTATTCCACGTCAGAACAAGTCTCGCAAAATTTCCTAAACCCAACAATATCAGCAAACAAAGATGGTGTTTCACCAAGTTCATCCTTTGTCAGTGGTATCTCTCTTCTTTTCCGTGATTCATCTTCTACAGAAACCACATCTCTCCCTCAAATCACATCTGTGTTGATGTTGACTTCCAACGGTTCAGTGAACAAACTTTGACTCTTCCATGATGAAACACCGATTCTTTTGACCAACTCAAACGAAATCTCTTGTCGCTGCAGTCTTGATCTGCATCTCTCACAACCAGAGGTGTAAAATGTTCAATTTTGGGGGGCTTTCAAATTGATCAATTGAAAAGTCAATTTTGCAGAATTGACCAATTCCTCAGAAAAGGTCACAACTTCACTCATCTCATGTTTATCTCGAGATTTTTTGTGAAAATTTCTTTCAAGAGAAATAGGATTGTGGTTAGTGAGATGAAGTGGTCATAAAGTTGATGTAAGGGTCGATCAGACCGCTAAGAATCGCTTGATCCAGAGCTGGGGATACAATATTGATCCCAAACAATCCAATCTCACAATATCCTCAAAGATGGAGACACATTTTGACTCTGAATCTTCTTTTTTATTGACTTTTCTTCTTGATCTCCCCCATTTTTCATCTTCAAATTGCATTTCTCTTAATAGTCGAAAAAGAGTAGTGAAACGGTTTGAAAAAGAGAAAAAATCAAAATTATATCGTGGTGAAGTGGACTTGGGCTGATGAAAGAAACCAATTCGCGTAATTTATCTTTTCACAAGTCTGCTCACAACCCCTTTATCAACCTACTTCTGTGCTTCTTCTCTGAGAATTATCTCTTTGAACGCTCTGTCTTTTTCTTCTATGACATGGTTTAATCCGATTCGGGTGTTTTTCCCAGATGATTCATCTTCAGTACCATGAATTTTTCAATTTTTTCTCTTCCACCACCTGATATGCCTCTGATAGAAATGATTCTCCAATTGGAGTGAAAGGAGATGGTAGCATGTTTTCAAACACCCAGAGTGCGATATACGAGCTTTGAAAGTTCAGGCTGTGATCTGTCCCATTGAGGTGTTTTATTGACATTTTGACATCAAAAAAAACCTGTCACACAGCTATAGAATTCTACTCAAACTTTCTTCATCTCTTCTTTCTAAACCATTGTCAGAAAAAAGTCTCCTGAGTTGTTTTCGCCTCCGGAGTTGTTTTCACACTAGCTTTTGGGCCATCCTGAATTCAGCAATAATTGAAAAAAGAAGTTTGCATGACACTGAAAAACGTTAAAGATGATGTGTGTCATGTTTCGAAGTAAAATGGGTGAGAAGAAGTGAGCTTGTCCAATACGAGTGAAAACAATCAGTCGAGACAAGTCGAAAGATTCGAACAACGCAGACGAAGCAGAACAAAACCGACTCAATCGATTTCGAGCTTGGATGAGGTGCGTCTTGAGGTGACATGAGAACGACAGTGGCGGGAATCAAAGCCAGATATGAGAAGTGGGTGATTTGGCGAGTGAATTGCGACATGATTGTGTAGTGTCCGCAAATGAACGCGAAATTTAAGGGGAACTTGAAGCTGTTGGAGGAATAAAGAACACAGGAAAGAAGAAATGGAGGATCTCAGCCAGAATAAGGAGTGATGTTGATATGGACTATGTTGTAAACAGTGCTCATCACAAAAATTGGGACTTCGGTATTCTTTCATGAAATGCGATAGTAGTATAGAAGTCGAAACTGGAACCACGTTGGCAGAGACGCCACTTCCATTGCGTATTCTCCATACAGATTGACAATTCAGAAAATACTTGAAGTAAAAGTCATTTTCATTTCAAGTTGAAGCAAAATTTCGAAAATTGTCAAAAATGCAAAAACCTTGATTTTGGCGGAAGCTGGTGTATTTTTTCAAGGTTCCGAAGGTTGCGACCCTTCTCATCGGTCCCTTTTAGACCGGCATCGGAACTCATTTTTATCGGGTTGAGTTCCGGAGACGTACGTTGGTCTTGCCAAGGGCCTAGACCATGCCAAAGGGCAGTGATATGTGAAATTAAATGCTTCCGCCAGGAATTGAACCTAGGACCTTCAGCTTAGTAGTCGTAGTGCGTGCACTCACTACTACCACTAAACTATCCGGTCTTGAAAATATCCCGAAAAATCAGAAACCTTGTACCCGAAAAAAGCACTCTCTCCCGTGAGGGTTCGAAGCCTCTGGCGAGACTATATAGCAGATTTAGAATTTGAAAACTTTGTCAATAAATTCAATATATAGTAAAATTACTGACGTGAAAAAGTCATGCTTTTTAACGAGGGTAAAAAAAGTGACCAAAAAAAGCAATATATAGTAGATTGGAACATTTGAAAATGTGACGAAAAAATCAATATATAGTAAAAGTCGCTCCCGTGAAAAAGTCGTGCTTTTTAACGAGGGTAGAAAGGTGGACAAAAAAAGGAATATATAACAGATCTGAAAATTCGAAGTACAAGGCATTGGAAAAATCTGGCATTTCCAGGACCTCCTAGCACAGTGGGTAGAGCGGGAGGTCTAAAGGTACACTCGGCCTTTGAGCCGTGGGATCGAATCCCGCCATCGGCAAAACTTTCGGCAAAATTTCAAAACGTTCACAACAAAAATTCAAAATTCAAAAATTCAAAATTCAAAATTCAAAAATTCAAAAATTCAAAAATTCAAAAAAAGTTGAAGTATGAAACCTCGACATATTTTCCCTTGACACTCAGGCAAAATGGTGCCCTCGTGGCTAATGCGTAGAACGAATTGAAGGTTGGATTGGAGCGGGACGAACTGGGAGGTTGTCCCCGTGGGTTCATGTGGGCATCACTTCGATGTGACCGTAAATCATGCCTACCCAATGCCTTCGCCCTTCAAGGAATTCGCCAGCAGTAGTCATTGAGTAGGATCATGATAGAATGATCCCCAAAGGAGTATCGGGTTGTCTATAGGAAACTCATACAAACTTGACAAAGGAAATGATGAACGATTGAACGATGAAGACTTGAATGATGAATGATTGAATGACAAGTTGAAGTCTCGCCAGAGGCTTCGAACCCTCACAGGGTGAGAGTATGATACCTCGACGGAATATCCAAGATACTCAGGCAAAATGGTGCCCTCGTGACTACTGCGTAGAACGAATTGAAGGTTGGATTGGAGACGGATGATCGAAAGATTGTCCCCGGGGTTCATGTGGGCATCACTTCGATGTGACCGTAAATCATGCCTACCCAATGCCTTAGCCCTTCAAGGAATTCGCCAGCAGTAGTCATTGAGTAGGATCATGATAGAATGATCCCCAAAGGAGTATCGGGTTGTCTCAGTTAGAGACTTCGAGCCCTCACAGGGTGAGAGTCCTACGGTACAATCATACAAACTTGAATGAATGATGAATGATTGAATGAAGAAGCTGAAAGAAGGCACAGCAAGATGAAAGCTGGAACAACACTTCACAATTCATTTATGATTTTTTCATTTGTTTATTTTGTACTAAATGAATGCAACAGTCTCGCCTCAGCGAGGCTTCGAACCCGACAGGGGTCGAGAAATCTACAACCAAAGACGTCGAACGAATGCAAAGCAAGCGTTGATCGAGTCGATGAAAAAGGAGAATTGTGAACTCGTTTCTGATTACATTCACGGTTCAAAACCGGTCATTTATGTTTATGAAGGCGTTGAATGGAGGATCAAACCAAAGTTGTGGAATCAAGGGAACAGACCACACATGTCACAACGTCGACACTACACTCAATCGTTTGTGGAAAATGAACTGAGGAAGTACAATTGTGAGCTCGTTGGTGAGTACAATCAAGTGCTCACACCGTTCACATATCGGGTGATTGGAGATGATAAAGTTTACAAAATCAGACTCGATTCATGGTTGAAAGCTAAGAATAAACCACCTTTGAGAAATCGAAAATAATGACTTAACTTTTTATTATTTTTTTATTTTTTAATTTGTAGTAAATGACAACACCACTTCAGTCACTTAAGAATAATATTCGACAAATTCAAGAACTATTTCCAAATACTAATTTCGTTTTAAATGATGGTCGAACATATAATCCGAATAGTACATACTATCAACGTCATTATTCATTTCTCCTTTCCATGCTTCGACACCGAGATGTTGAGTTTCCATACACAACAACAAATCTCAATTTCAACACTCTTCAAATATTTCTGAAAGAAGTGAAAAACAGACAAGATATGTCGACAGAGGATCACAATGTCATCATCATTGATATGAAAGCACATCCGAGAATTAACGAAACTGAATTGAAAAGGGAAGTGTTCAAAATCACACGGAAACTGAAATCAATTGAGGAAAAATTGGTGGATCACTGGATGAAGAATCTACTGATCATTCAAAAGAAAAATGAACAAATGGAAAACAGAGAAGTGAAGCGATATGATGGATTCAATGAATGTATCTTACTTGTAGAACCACGAAACAAAACTGCCTTTGATTCTTGTCTATTGAAGGCGCGAAAGAAGTTCAAAAAGAATGAGGTTGATAAGGTTGAAGATAATGGAAAACCATATCAGTTGTACTTCCACAACCATCTGAAGAATGTTGAAGAAATCACAACCTTCATCAACACTGTGTACAACAAAGAGAAGGATCGTCCATTCAAGATCAGTATTGACTTCGGAAAGATCATCGAAAGGAAAGACAAAGATGAGACACTGTACAAGGATTTCAGGCCAGAACTGGAGAACACATCAAAGAGTTTCCCAACGGTGATCAGAAGCGAAGCAGACATTACTGAGTATTCGAAGTACGCGATCAATCTCATCAAGGAATCCCAAGAAAGAACTCTGATGAACACAAAGGGTCTTTCTATTGTTCGGTGAAAATCTCGGAGTCAGGTGAAAATCTCAATGTCAGGTGAAAGTCTCGGAATTGAGGTGAAAGTCTCAGAAATGAGGTGAAAATCTCAGAAATGAGGTGAAAATGTTTGAAGGTATATGCTGAATAGGCATTTCAATTTTTGAAACCAGTGTAGTTTAGTTGGGTAGGACTCTGTCCTTTTACTCCTCGGTCGAGGGTTCGATTCCCTCTGATGTCATTTTTTTGTTTTTTGCAAGTATCCACCACACAACTCTTCAGACATTCTTTCATTCGATATTTGACTCACTTCCTCGATCCCGTTCATATTTGTGAGGATCGCGAGATCAACACAGATCAGTTCCATTTTTACTCTCAATTCTTATTTCACTCGACCCACTCCGAATAGAATTGTACCTAAATTCAATGACTGTCTTCCGATGTGATCACAATTTTTCATGTTGAGTACCATGTCCAACGACGACGACAAACTCTCCAATGTTGTCTGTCCTTCGATCCAATCCAGATTATTCCAAAATGCGAGACCATGAGGATGATACGATCCCCTCACTCTCTATTCATGGCATTTTCTCTTCATTTTCATTCAGGACTCCATTGTTCAAACGTTGTACCGTCACACCACATCCTCCTCTCTCATCTGTTCCCACGAGACCCCGCCCTCTCTCAATATTCAACAAAACACCTTTCATCACAAAAAGATGTGATTGACGGAGTATCTTAGAAAGGACTGGTCCTCTTGATCAACCTTCTTGGGCAGCTTGAATGTCTCGCGTCCACCGACTGCTTCAACGACGACTCGGCCATCCCTCGCTGCAATCTCTACCTGACGGGAACGGATCTGGAGGCGATCATCAAGTGTTGGCTACGACCTTTTTGAAGTGTCCCCTTTCTATTTATATGTCGTTCAGGGTACGATGACCACGATTATTCAGACTATCTGGATTCTCGTCAACGAGGACACAGGGCTGGATAGAATGAATTGCGGGGGATCGTCTAAGACGGACCTGTTGAGCGGGGAGGAGGTGATCATGATGTTCTGCCTATCCATTTTTTCGGTTGTCAATCGACGTCATATTCGGACAACGTCGACAGAACCCAAAGAAGACATGTTCCTGCGATTGATGAGACTGGAATGCATCAAAGACAACGCTGACCTGACAAACGGAGACCACAAAATCATGTCCGACACTGTCTTTACAAAGGACACCCAGAAAGTGGCCATGCAGCGGAACAGGAAGCTGTAGACGCGAACACACCGCGTTTGAATGTAAATATCAATCACGTTTCAGGATTGGTGACCGACGTGACATTCTCATACGGAAGAGAGAGCGTCTCGATTACTGGAGGAAGCATTGACATAACTGACACCATCATCTCGCAAATGGATGCAGTCAGCATCTTCCATATCAATATCACACCATTCGCATTTGTGACCAGTACATAGCAACTCAACCAGAACAACACCACATTTTTTGTGTTCGACGTGACAGAGAAGAGAGAAGACGACAAATGTCTCCCTCTCCAAGATCACATACACCGCATCGCCATTCTCAGGTACGATGAACATCCTCCATCTCCGCGTGAACACCATCGACACTGATCTGATCTCCTCACTCTCACTCACATTCAGCCAGCACCATCTTTGTCGACAGAACGTTCAAAGACGTCACTATCTTCTCCTTGGGACTGATGTTGAGCACAATCTTCGCCTATGACAGAGACTCAACCCCTCTCGCGTCGATCGTCATCGACGAGAGGTTCCAAGACATCTCAGATATCTGCAACGTGAACAACTCATCGGTCCCTTTTAGACCGGCATCGGAACTCATTTTTATCGGGTTGAGTTCCGGAGACGTACGTTGGTCTTGCCAAGGGCCTAGACCATGCCAAAGGGCAGTGATATGTGAAATTAAATGCTTCCGCCAGGAATTGAACCTAGGACCTTCAGCTTAGTAGTCGTAGTGCGTGCACTCACTACTACCACTAAACTATCCGGTCTTGAAAATATCCCGAAAAATCAGAAACCTTGTACCCGAAAAAAGTACTATATAGCAGATTTAAAATTTGAAAACTTTGTCAATAAATTCAATATATAGTAAAATTACTGACGTGAAAAAGTCGTGCTTTTAAACGAGGGTAAAAAAAGTGACCAAAAAAATCAATATATAGTAGATTTGAAAATTTGAAAATGTGACGAAAAAATCAATATATAGTAAAAGTCGCTCCCGTGAAAAAGTCGTGCTTTTTAACGAGGGTAGAAAGGTGGACAAAAAAAGGAATATATAACAGATCTGAAAATTCGAAGTACAAGGCATTGGAAAAATCTGGCATTTCCAGGACCTCCTAGCACAGTGGGTAGAGCGGGAGGTCTAAAGGTACACTCGGCCTTTGAGCCGTGGGATCGAATCCCGCCATCGGCAAAACTTTCGACAAAATGTCAAAAAAAAATTCAAAAATTCAAAAATTCAAAAATTCAAATTTCAAAAATTCAAAATTCAAAAATTCAAAAAAAGTTGAAGTATGAAACCTCGACATAATTTCCCTTGATACTCAGGCAAAATGGTGCCCTCGTGACTCATGCGTAGAACGAATTGAAGGTTGAATTGGAGACGGTGGATTTCTAGGAATCCGCCCCGGGGTTCATGTTGGCCGCACTTAGATGTGCCCGTAAATCATGCCCACCCAAGACTTAACCCTTCAAGGAATTCGCCAGCAGCAGTCATTGAGTAGGATCATGATAGATTGATCCCCAAAGGAGTATCGGGTTGTCTCATGGTATAATCATACAAACTTGAATGAATGATTGAATGATGAAGGCTTGAATGATGAATGATGAATTGAATGAAAGAATGAAGAAACTGAAAGCATGCACTGCAAAGAAGGAAGAAACAAAAAAGAAAGAACAAAAAAGAAAGAAGCAAGATGAAAGCTGGCACAACAAGGAACAAGAAATAAAAAGTTCCAACACCTCACTTCACATTTCATTTATGTTTTTTATTTTTTTTGATTTTTTAATTTGTATTAAATGACAACAGTGAATACTACATACGAACGACGTCGAACAGATGCCAAGCAAGCTTTGATTCAGTCAATGAAAGAAGAGAACTGTGAACTTGTCTCTGAGTATGTCAGACACAATATCCCAGTCATCTATGTTCATGAAGGTGTTGAGTGGAGAATAAAACCAAAGTTGTGGAATCAAGGAAACAGACCACACATGTCACAACGTCGACACTATACTCAATCGTTTGTGGAAAATGAACTGAGGAAGTACAACTGTGAGCTCGTTGGTGAGTACAAGCAGGTTTCTGTTCCATCTGACAAGAATGTGGTGTGTTTTTGGTGTTCACAAAATTAACGCTGATTCTTTTTTATTTGAATTTTTTATTTTGCCTTTGAAGAGTAGGTCCAGTTCGTGCAAGTGTGAGACCTCGACGTAACGTTCCAAGATACTCAGGCAAAATGGTGCCCTCGTGACTGATGCGTAGAACGAATTGAAGGTTGAATTGGAGACGGATGATCGAAAGATTGTCCCCGGGGTTCATGTTGGCTTCAGATTCTCGACAGAGAATCTGACCGTAAATCATGCCCACCCAAGACGTATCCCTTCAAGGAATTCGCTATTCTCTGTGAGAGCGTAGCAGTCATTGAGAAGGATTGAGATAGATCGTCCCCAAAGGGGTATCGGGGTGTCCATAGGAATCATACACGAACAAAAACAGGAACTACTCAACGGCTATTTTTGTCTTTTTTAATTTCAATGAAAGAGAAAATAAAAATGACTCGACAAAAATACAATTCACAAATGATAGAGAAAATGATTGATAACAATCTTGCGTCATCCATTGAGAATTCGTCAGTGATTAACTCACTTCAGAAGACAACAGAAGCACACAAGACAGCGATATCTTCAATACAGAGAGTGGTGAGCACAAATGGATCGATCACGACACCAGAAATTGGAGGATTGATCAACGTGAATGGAGCGAAGTGGAATATATCAGAAGGATCACTTCCAAAGTATCCTGGAACATATCCATCATCCACATTCTCGTCAGGAATATCAATATCACAATCACTTGCAGAAACTTCAGGAATTCAGTTCAATGGTGATGGCATCGTAATGTGGTCTCCCTGTGACAAACCAGCATTGTATTACTACGATGAGGACACAGGTTCAGGAGTGTTTTCAATATCCACAACAGGAAGTTTTTCTCAACTGTCAGACAGAAGAGTGAAAAGAAATATTGAACCTTATCCTAATGTTCTTGAGCAATTGAATAAAGTCAAAATCGTACGCTACCAATTCAACACATTCGACTCGAAGATCAACAAAGTCACAAAACAAATTGAGAATGAGACGGATGAAGAACACTTGAAGAACTGCAAAGAGAAATGTGAATGTCTGAAGAAGGAAAGTGAGAAGAAACATATTGGTGTGATTGCACAACAGATCCAAGAGATCGTTCCTGAAGTCGTGAATGATTCGAATCCAGACTGTCTTCAAGTTGATTATGCTGAACTCTCTTGCTTCTGTATCAAAGCCATTCAGGAATTATCCTCTATTGTCGGACATCAACAGTCAATCATCAATGAACTGATCCAAAAATATCATTCACTGATCAATATTCCAACATGAGATCAACCAGAAACTCATAATACTCCTTGCTTATTTTTCCATTGACTGTCTCGGTTGTTTCAATCTCGATAGATTCACCAGAACTGTCTTTGAACCAGATCTTCACAATTGATTGTCGAGTGCTTAATTCCCACTTCTTTCGCTTCGCAATCTGTTCGTTACACAAGGCAACATATGAATTCTTGTGTGCGTCAGTTTGAATCCAATCACCATGGATTGTGATGTGCTGAGGAATATCTTTTGAAATGACAGTTGTACCACTACCGATTTCTTCCTTCACATGAATGAGTTTGCAGTCGAGGAAGTAGATGTATTTTTGTTTTCTGGAATTGGTAAAATCAGGAGGGAGTTGAGCAGTGTGAGAATTCTGAATTGAGAAGTATCGCTTCACCATTTATGTTTTCTACAAAAATAAAATATCATTTTTCATTCTTCTAATATCCTCTCTTCACTTCTTCGTATGCTTCTTGGAGTCGACGATCAATGACATATCGCACTCGTGGTTGTCCATTCTCAATCCAGAACAACCAATATGTTGCTTGATGTAGTGCTAGAATTGGAGGAGGAGGTCCATCTTTGGTTGATGTGAAATATGGATCCAGTTCACCCTGATTGATTGGTGTTCCTCTGTAGACAATATTCACTGATTCTGCTGTTGAAATACCTTCTTCTCCACCAGCAATTTCACTTCGATCGGTTGGAACCATAAATGTGAAACAAGTTGCATCTGTTGTTGGTTTTGTTCTCTTATATTCCTTTGCTTTATAGTCAAACATTCGAGTTGAACAAATTGAATTCTCAAACTCTTCCGCTGCGGAACAACCAATGAAATCACCATTCACCATCATCATTTGATAGAACTCTGGTGATATTGTTGACATTGGGAAATTGGGATAATTATTTCCTAGCATTTCGAATTGACCAACATAGTGAGGATTTCTGAAGACTGTACATTCATTTGGTCTTTCAGGGAATAAGCACATAAGATTCATGAGATTGTTGAGTTTGATACTTATGTTTGATCTTACTCCCATGGCGTTCGCTTTTGTTTGGAATGATTGTGTGTCAATTCTTTCTGCTTTCATAACATACAGAGTCTTCGAATATGTGTTGAAGAGGGATTGTTTTGTTGCATCAGTGATTTGATATCCGTAACAAATTGTTGAGACTTTGTCAACTGATGAAGAAGTAACAGAGCAAGTGAAACTTATAGCTCCAACCTCAGCGACTGTACTGGCAGGTGGAGCATAGCTCCTTTTACTGCTAGCTGTCAGTACTGGATTTCCTATCTGTGTAAATTCCTGTGTTACTGGAGAAAAGTCCCCATCAGACATCAAGAGCATGTTGGATTGATCCGACATACTTGTCAAGTCTTTATCTGGAAACAATTCACGACAACCTTGGGAAGATTTTCGAATGACAGTTGAATGTTGAATTGGACAATACACTAGTGAATCGGTTGTCAAGTGAAATCTTAAACGTAAATTACCAAAGATTGAATTGGGATATTGATCAAATGTACTCAATGGAAGTAGATTCACAAATGGAAGAACCAAAGGTATTGTCTTTGTGAGTTTATTTGTGGATTTATTGACGGGAACATAGTAGAATCCGCACACACTCTGATCCATTCTCTGAACATTTTCCCAAAGACTGTAGCAGTGCTTCATATTGTTTTTCTCTTCGTACGACTTGAATGTGTGATACAGAAATGATTCGGGAACATGATTCTTCTGAAGTGAATTGTCAATAATGTTTCCATGACTGTCGACGAGTCTCATGTCTCGAATTGCATCTGAGGATGATTTGTATCCGACGAATATTCCGGATAGTCCGACGTACTCTCCTGTTTCACTACTCGTATATGAATATGGAACAGTAATCGTGAGATCAATTCGCAAATGACTCTTCATAAATTCAGTAACATCATGACCGTCATAGCACAATGGAACTTCAATCTCGTCTCCAATTCTGCAAGGCATAGGAGGATTTGTAGGATGCACTTCTTGGATGGAGTAGATGTGTGGCTCTGAATCCCACTGTTTCGGCAGATATGATTGCACTTCGATTTGCTCAATGAATGTCGATGTTGGTTTGGATTGATTTGATCTGATACTTCTCATTTATAGAAAAATAAAAAATACAATATCAATATTTTCTTTTACTGTTTTGTCTCTACAAGATTCCCAAATCTTTGTGCAACGCCTTCAGTGTGTGATTAGGATAGTATTCGACTCTTGGTTCGCCATTACTGTATCGTAATACCCACCATGTGGTTGCAGTGGTTGCTACTATTGGTGCTGGAGGATGTGTAAATGTTGTCATATCACCACCACTTTGACTTGAGTCGTAAACATTGTAGTATGTGTCAAGATTCCCTTGATATATTGGTTGAGATCTCAAAGTTACAGGAACATTCTGACCTCTGGAACTGATTGAATCATTACAGTTCGTTGGACATCCACTTCTCTGTGTGGAGAAGCACAAGAGGAAGTCAGTGTTGTCATGAATCGGTCGCACTCTTGTCATTGTTTCACGAGGATATGTTCCGTCACCGGAGAGTTTCTCTTCAACGAGAGAATCTGAAAGTGATCGCTCCAAATCATCTGGAACAGTGAGGTACGAATCGAGATTGAGAGTCGATCATGCAAACTGATAGAAGCGAGCTCCAATAGTTGTTGTCGGTTGTTCTGGATAGTATTTGTTGAGTAGATTCACTTGGATATTCTTCTGCATTGGATTGTGGAAACAAGTGATTTCATTATCGTAGTGACGAAAGAGAAGCATAATATCCTTGGCATTCACAAGTACCATTTGCTGAGTACAATCAATTCCTGTTGCCGTTGGCGTCTTCTGAAATGGATAGAATGAGATCTTCTCTGCTGGAATTGTTCCTGGTCGATTCTGATACATCTGCTTCAGATTCTCTTTCGCAATGTCTTTAATATTGTATCCAGAACTCATGCAATACACATCATCAATTTGATAATCAAGAATGTTCAATGATATGTATTGATCCACGTATACAGGTTCTGTCGTGACTGTACCAGCTGATGAATACACAATGTCTTTCGAAACTGATGGTTGCAGAAATGATTGACCAATTTGAACGAAGTTCTTGGTACATGAGGTTGCGAGATTATTCAGAAAAAAGGGACGGTGTTGAATAGTACTTTGAATTGCTCCTTTTATATTTGGTGCTGCTGCTGTTCCAGTAACGAGTGATGATAGTGTATTTTTCAAAGTCAGTTCAGGATTCACAGGGCAGCAGACAAAAGCATCCTCATTGATGTACACACTCAATTTCAGATCACCAAATAGACATCGTGGATAGTCAGTCATACCTGAGAAAATGAGAAGATCTTCAAGATTGATTGACACACGGATTGGCACATCAATACTGTCACATAAAGTACTAGTGTCTTTTAATCCTGTGAAGTCTGATATTGGAATATACACACCAGCAACCGATTCATCATGATTCCATGCATTCTGCCATGGCGTATGAGAGTGTTTTCGATTCTCCAATTGACTCTTCGGTTTGATCATATTGTAAATGTGCGATTCCATGGATACATCATTTGTTGTTGTACTGATGATTCTCTGATTGTTGTGAAGAACAGTAAGACTCCGAAAGATGGATGCTGAATGCTTGAGTCCAACAAAGATGAATATTCTCTCATTCATCAAAGATCCAATTTTTCCAGTTTCCCATTGCCAATTATTGAGTTTCAATGTTGCTGTCATTGTGAACGGAATGAATGAATCATCGATTTGGCAAATGTCCTGAGTACCAGTCAGTGGAATGATGATCTCTTGTCCTTTGTAGAATCGTGAATTCTCGGATGGTTTCAATTCTTGAATGGAAGTACTATGTGCTCCATCATTCAGAAGGAAATTGATGTGATGCTCAGACATGAGTTGTTGTTGTATTTGACCAATATCATCTCGAGTGTACTTGATTGATCCAGTTGTATTTCCAGTTAATGATGATGCTCCTGTTCTTTTGTTTGTCAGATGTGTTCTATGCGAGTTCATTTTATCAAAAATAAAAAAAACAATATTGCTTATTTATTTTTCAGTTTCTTCTTCTTTGGCTTCGGCTTCAACTTTTCTTCCAGTTTCAGTATTTCGCCTCTGAGTTTGTTCGCAACTGCTGTGTTTCCTTCATTCATTGCTTGCTCATATTGTGCCATCTTTTCTGCATGGATTTGCTGATCCGACTTCACATCTGGTATCATTGCAACACCTGTCTGTGCAACCTTCGAAATCAATGGTCCAACGAAGGGAATGAGATTCAGAAATGGAGCTCCAACTCTGAGTACGTTTTTGCCAACTGCTGCTAATTTTGAGAACCAACCTGGTGCCATTTATGTACAAATAAAAAAACTGGATTTACATTTCTTTACAAACCTTTGAATTGTATTTTAGAATTTGACGATTGAGGTATGTCATCCTTGGAATAGCGTGGATTGCGTGGAGGTTCATAATCTCTCACCCTGTGAGGGTTCGAAGCCTCTGGCGAGACAATCATCTGAGGTTGTTGTGGTGCTCGATTGATTGCTTTGTTTTGCTGGTACACATCCATCATTCCGCCTAAGCCACTGAGTATTCCTCCAGCTGTTTGTCCAAACTTGTTGTTTGTCTGAAGAGTGATGGAGCTAGAGGTTTGATGAATTGAAAGAACTGTTTGCCAATATTTTTGAGTTTGTTGAAACTTCCTGGTGCCATTTATGTAAAAATAAAAAATACAATTCATAAATTATTCTAACGAGGAATTGCCTTTGTCAATGAAATTCCATAATTGAGGATGGTGTTGTATGCTTCATTGAAGGCAATGCTCATGTCTTTGCCACCAACAAGGATCTTGAAAATGGTTCTAAACACTGGGAGTGTTTTCAGACATAGGCACTTGTCAGACAAATCATCCAGTTCAATCACCACATCATTGATTCCAGTGAGTGCCGCAATCAGTGCACATAAATCACTTTGGTTTGTGATCAGTTTCTTCGATGGTTCAATGAGATTATTCAGTAGTTTCTTTTCACAAGCGAAAGCATTCTTGTAAACTAGCAATAGTTGATCTTTGAATGCTGAAATGTTAGACGTGTATTCTCGCAGTGGTATTGAGCGACTTTGGATTGGAGCGGATGGATAAATCTCAAGTGGTGGTGGATCATACGTACCTGGAACATTCTCAAGTTCAACGTTTGCCCCTTGTTCATTGCGATCTTCTAACTTTGACCTTCCCGAAGTTGATCCTGTATTGTCGATGATGACATTGTTGGTGATTGACGTTGGAATGGAAGAAGAACTGGTGTGTTTCGTAAATTGACAACTTAGAATTGGTTGCATCACTTTCTATAAAAAAAAATTGATATTTATGTTTTCGTTAACCACTTTCTCCCATTTCTTTCTCCAAATAAGCGAATCGAGCATATTCCGGCATATATCCTGTTTGGTATTGACTCACATCTCTTGTTCGATATGCTTCAGATGTCAGTTGATTCAAAAGTGTTGAGATGTTTGCTGAAGAACGACCAAGGAAAGTCTGCAAATCTTCTGTTTTTGTGATGATTTCGAGAAACTGTGGATGAATTTGTTCCTTAAACGCTTTTCTTGCTTTCGTTCTCTGATGATCTGGATTTGAACTGATGAAACCTTCAACATAGTCTTCAAGCCACTGATCCCACATCTTTGATGCAATCTTGGATTGAATGGAATTGAAAACCATATTGTCCAACACATTTTTGCTGAGATCTGCTGGTTGATCTCGACTTGCACGATACACCTTCAAAGTATCATTCATGAATTCACCAACAGCTTTCTTCATTGTTGCATAAGGTTGTTGTGATCGTTGTGCTTGCATTTCTTGGTTGTTGACTTCACGATAGTTTCCTGGTAAATCGTATGTTCCAGTTTTGAGGAAGTTGTTGTGTGCAGCTTTGATTCTTCTTCCATGATCTTGACGAAATGATGAGTATGGAGTTTGTCTTCGCATATCTGGTGTTGGATTCATTGAATAGTATGTCTCGACTACAGGTCGACTGTTGTATGATGCAAGCATGAAACCATTCGCTGCAACCAGATCTCCATTGTCTCTGTCGTATACCATCACATCAGGAACTTTTCCATGTTTCTCCATTTCCACTCTCCAGTTTGTCCAGTCCTTTCAATGTATTCTAACGCTGATGGAACACTACTGAGTGCAGAATTGAATTTGGTGCGAATGTCATCATCAGCATAGATTCTTTTCATTGCATCCAAAGGACCCTGATCATATCTCATTTTTGGTTTCTTCGCTGGTGCTTTTCTCTTTGCGGGAATGTATTGTATCTTCGACATGGTGTTTTCATACAAAATAAAAAAGCCAAAAGTATATTTTAATTTGAGAGAAATCATACATGAAAAGATCTTCAACAACAAAACCTTTGGTTTCGCGGAGGGTGGAACCCTCTTCTCTTACAGCATACGTGAATGCAAAACTGAGTGAAGCATCTAGTAGGAATGTTTCTCATGAAGTGCAATCACAGATTCATCCAGACTTGAATTTCAATCGCAAAAGTGTTAATGTCCTCGTTGGAAACAGAGGAAGTGGAAAGACGTTCAATGCTCTTCGAGAGGTTGCCAAGCTCCAAAATGTTCAAGTCAGAAACGAACTATTCCATTTGTTTGTCTTCGTCACTGATAAGAACATTGATCCAACCTTCGATAAGTTCAAACCAATACTGAATGTTCCATTTGTGAAAGTCAAATATGAAGATGCTCTACCATTTCTGTTGGAACTCTCCGAATCAAAGCTGCTTATGAAGAGATCATAGACAACCAGTGGCAAGATAGAATTACTGATGAGTGTCGAGAGGATCTCTTTGACTCACTTAACATTGATAACTTCTCAGTGAAGAATCTCCAAACGATTATCCTCCTTGATGACTGTCGTAGAATCCTGGGTGAACGAAGAACATCCAAAAATAGAATGACAATGATGGACGTATTACTGGAAAATCGACAAATGAAAATTCACTTTCTTTCTGACAATGCATGAGCTCTTCAGTTTGTCAGCAGATATAGAGTCAAAACATCGGTCGATCTTTGGAGGATTCAACAGAAATGAATCAGTCGAGTCTTATCCTCAGTTGAACGCAAATTGCATGAACTGGTGATGGTTTGAACTACCAAAGGTTGGATCATTCTTCGATACAATACAGATGGATATCACTGAACATTTGGAGCTGGCAACGGTGACATCCTCTTCAACGAGACGAGTAACGCACACGGTGAAATTCAAGTCTGGATGGTGTGGTGCCTTCATGAGAAACATTCCTACTAGATGCTTCATCATTGCATTCCGTAACAGAAGAGATTTCCACCCTCCCAAAATCCAAAGGTTTTGTTGTTGAAGATCTTTCATGGCGATTTCTCTCAAATTGAAATATACTTGAGCTTTTATTTTGCATGAAACACCACTTCAGAAGATAATACGATTTCCCATAGAAAGGCACCAACCAAAATGAGATATGATCCAAGTCCTTTGGATGCAATGAAAAGTCTATGCTGATATTCGCGCAAATTCCAGTTTTACTCAGTAGTGTTTCCATCCCGGCGTTGGACTCTGGAGGACTGGACAAATGAAACATGGATTCAGAGACAATGGAGATCTGTGAATAGTTTTCATGCTTACTGGATGAATATAATAGTCGAGACATACTATTCAATGAATCAACACCAGATATGCGAATGACTATACTCATAATTTCGTCAAGATCTGTGGAAGAAGAATCAAAGCTGCACACAACAACTTCCTCCAAAGGCTTCGACATACGATTTACTAGAAACTATCTGTGAAGTCAACAACCAAAATGCAAGCACAACGATCACAACAACCTTATGCAGCAATGAAAGCTGTTGGTGAATTCATGAATGATACTTTGAGGAATTATCGTGCAAAATTCAGATCCAACTGGCAGATCTCAGCAAAATGTGTTGGACAATGGTTTTCAATTCCATTCAATCCAAGATTGCATCAAAGATGTGGGATCAGTGGCAGAGACTATGGTGAAGGTTCATCAGTTCAAATCAGATCATCAAGAGAACGAAAGCAAGAAAAAGCCGTTTGTAAGGAACAAATTCATCCCACAGTTTCTCAGAAATCATCACAAAGACTTAGAGATTTGCAGACTTTCCTTGAGTCGTTCTTCAGCAAACATCTCAACACTTTTGAATCAATGACATCTGAAGCATATCAGACAGAGATGAGTCAATACCAAACAGGATATAACGGAATATGCTCAGTTGACTTATTTGGAGAAAGTGGTTAACGAAAACTATAAATCGGTGCTTTTATGAAGGTAAATTTTGGTGCAAGTACATGGTTCTTCTTCGTCAGCAATCGAAATCACCAACAATGTCATCATCGACAATACAGGATCAGGAAGGTCAAAGTTAGAAGATCGCAATGAACAAGGGGCAAACGTTGAACTTGAGAATGTTCCAGGTACGTATGATCCACCACCAAATTTTATCCATCGCTCCAATCAAAGTCGCTCCAATACCACTGCGAGAATACGTCTAACATTTCAGCATTCAAAGATCAACTATTGCTAGTTTACAAGAATGCTTTCGCTAATGAAAAGAAACTACTGAATAATCTCATTGAACCATCGAAGCTGATCCAAACCAAAGTGATTTATGTGGGATGCACTCCTGGAATCAATGATGTGGTGATTGACAGGACATGCCTATGTCTGCACTCCCAATTGTTTAGAACCATTTTCAAGATCCTTGTTGGTGGCAAGACAGGCATTGCCTTCAATTCAACACCATCCTCAATTATGGAATTTCATTGACAAGGCAATTCCTCGTTAGAATAATTTATGGTGTATTTTTTATTTTTGCACATAGGCAGGAAGTTTCAACAAACTCAAAATATTGGCAAACAGTTCTTTCAATTCATCAAACCTCTAGCTCCATCACTGCTTCCAGGTTGGTGGTGGACTTCTCTCACTGACAAACAACAAGTTTGGACAAACAGCTGGAGGAATACTCAGTGGCTTAGGCGGAATGATGGATGTGTACCAGCAAAAAAGCAATCAATCGAGCACCACAACAACCTCAGATGATTGTCTCGCCAGAGGCTTCGAACCCTCACAGGGTGAGAGATTATGAACCTCCACGCAATCCACGCTATTCCAAGGATGACATACCTCAATCGTCAAATTCTAAAATACAATTCAAAGGTTTGTAAAGAAATGTAAATCCAGTTTTTATTTGTACATAAATGGCACCAGGTTGGTTCTCAAAATTAGCAGCAGTTGGCAAAACGTACTCAGAGTTGGAGCTCCATTTCTGAATCTCATTCCCTTCGTTGGACCATTGATTTCGAAGGTTGCACAGACAGGTGTTGCAATGATACCAGATGTGAAGTCGGATCAGCAAATCCATGCAGAAAAGATGGCACAATATGAGCAAGCAATGAATGAAGGAAACACAGCAGTTGCGAACAAACTCAGAGGCGAAATACTGAAACTGGAAGAAAAGTTGAAGCCGAAGCCAAGAAGAAGAAACTGAAAAATAAATAAGCAATATTGTTTTTTATTTTGATAAAATGAACTCGCATAGAACACATCTGACAAACAAAGAACAGGAGCATCATCATTAACTGGAAATACAACTGGATCAATCAAGTACACTCGAGATGATATTGGTCAAATACAACAACAACTCATGTCTGAGCATCACATCAATTTCCTTCTGAATGATGGAGCACATAGTACTTCCATTCAAGAATTGAAACCATCCGAGAATTCACGATTCTACAAAGGACAAGAGATCATCATTCCACTGGCGGTACTCGGACATTTGCCAAATCGATGATTCATTCATTCCGTTCACAATGACAGCAACATTGAAACTCAATAATTGGCAATGGGAAACTGGAAAAATTGGATCTTTGATGAATGAGAGAATATTCATCTTTGTTGGACTCAAGCATTCAGCATCCATCTTTCAGAGTCTTACTGTTCTTCACAACAATCAGAGAATCATCAGTACAACAACAAATGATGTATCCATGGAATCGCACATTTACAATATGATCAAACCGAAGAGTCAATTGGAGAATCGAAAACACTCTCATACGCCATGGCAGAATGCATGGAATCATGATGAATCGGTTGCTGGTGTGTATATTCCAATATCAGACTTCACAGGATTAAAAGACACTAGTACTTTATGTGACAGTATTGATGTGCCAATCCGTGTCAATCAATCTTGAAGATCTTCTCATTTTCTCAGGTATGACTGACTATCCACGATGTCTATTTGGTGATCTGAAATTGAGTGTGTACATCAATGAGGATGCTTTGTCTGCCCCTGTGAATCCTGAACTGACTTTGAAAATACACTATCATCACTCGTTACTGGAACAGCAGCAGCACCAAATATAGGAGCAATTCAAAGTACTATTCAACACCGTCCCTTTTTCTGAATAATCTCTCATGTACCAAGAACTTCGTTCAAATTGGTCAATCATTTCTGCAACCATCAGTTTCGAAAGACATTGTGTATTCATCAGCTGGTACAGTCACGACAGAACCTGTATACGTGGATCAATACATATCATTGAACATTCTTGATTATCAAATTGATGATGTGTATTGCATGAGTTCTGGATACAATATTAAAGACATTGCGAAAGAATCTGAAGCGGATGTATCAGAATCGACCAGGAACAATTCCAGCAGAGAAGATCCTCATCTCTATCCATTTCAGAAGACGCCAACGGCAACAGGAATTGATTGTACTCAACCAAATGGTACTCTGTGAATGCCAAGGATATTATGCTTCTCTTCGTCACTACGATAATGAAATCACTTGTTTCCACAATCCAATGCAGAAGAATATCCAAGTGAATCTACTCAACAAATACTATCCAGAACAACCGACAACAACTATTGAGCTCGCTTCTATCAGTTTGCATGATCGACTCTCAATCTCGATTCGTACCTCACTGTTCCAGATGATTTGGAGCGATCACTTTCAGATTCTCTCGTTGAAGAAAACTCCGGTGACGGAACATATCCTCGTGAAACAATGACAAGAGTGCGACCGATTCATGACAACACTGACTTCCTCTGTGCTTCCACACAGAGAAGTGGATGTCCAACGAACTGTAATGATTCAATCAGTTCCAGAGGTCAGAATGTTCCTGTAACTTTGAGATCTCAACCAATATATCAAGGGAATCTTGACACATACTACAATGTTTACGACTCAAGTCAAAGTGGTGGTGATATGACAACATTTACACATCCTCCAGCACCAATAGTAGCAACCACTGCAACCACATGGTGGGTATTACGATACAGTAATGGCGAACCAAGAGTCGAATACTATCCTAATCACACACTGAAGGCGTTGCACAAAGATTTGGGAATCTTGTAGAGACAAAACAGTAAAGAAAATATTGATATTGTATTTTTATTTTTCTATAAATGAGAAGTATCAGATCAAATCAATCCAAACCAACATCGACATTCATTGAGCAAATCGAAGTGCAATCATATCTGCCGAAACAGTGGGATTCAGAGCCACACATCTACTCCATCCAAGAAGTGCATCCTACAAATCCTCCTATGCCTTGCAGAATTGAGACGAGATTGAAGTTCCATTGTGCTATGACGGTCATGATGTTACTGAATTTATGAAGAGTCATTTGCGAATTGATCTCACGATTACTGTTCCATATTCATATACGAGTAGTGAAACAGGAGAGTACGTCGGACTATCCGGAATATTCGTCGGATACAAATCATCCTCAGATGCAATTCGAGACATGAGACTCGTCGACAGTCATGGAAACATTATTGACAATTCACTTCAGAAGAATCATGTTCCCGAATCATTTCTGTATCACACATTCAAGTCGTACGAAGAGAAAACAATATGAAGCACTGCTACAGTCTTTGGGAAAATGTTCAGAGAATGGATCAGAGTGTGTGCGGATTCTACTATGTTCCCGTCAATAAATCCACAAATAAACTCACAAAGACAATACCTTTGGTTCTTCCATTTGTGAATCTACTTCCATTGAGTACATTTGATCAATATCCCAATTCAATCTTTGGTAATTTACGTTTAAGATTTCACTTGACAACTGATTCACTAGTGTATTGTCCAATTCAACATTCAACTGTCATTCGAAAATCTTCCCAAGGTTGTCGTGAATTGTTTCCAGATAAAGACTTGACAAGTATGTCGGATCAATCAACATGCCTTGATGTCTGATGGGGACTTTTCTCCAGTAACACAGGAATTTACACAGATAGAAATCCAGTACTGACAGCTAGCAGTAAAGGAGCTATGCTCCACCTGCCAGTACAGTCGCTGAGGTTGGAGCTATAAGTTTCACTTGCTCTGTTACTTCTTCATCAGTTGACAAAGTCTCAACAATTTGTTACGGATATCAAATCACTGATGCAACAAAACAATCCCTCTTCAACACATATTCGAAGACTCTGTATGTTATGAAAGCAGAAAGAATTGACACACAATCATTCCAAACAAAAGCGAACGCCATGGGAGTAAGATCAAACATAAGTATCAAACTCAACAATCTCATGAATCTTATGTGCTTATTCCCTGAAAGACCAAATGAATGTACAGTCTTCAGAAATCCTCACTATGTTGGTCAATTCGAAATGCTAGGAAATAATTATCCCAATTTCCCAATGTCAACAATATCACCAGAGTTCTATCAAATGATGATGGTGAATGGTGATTTCATTGGTTGTTCCGCAGCGGAAGAGTTTGAGAATTCAATTTGTTCAACTCGAATGTTTGACTATAAAGCAAAGGAATATAAGAGAACAAAACCAACAACAGATGCAACTTGTTTCACATTTATGGTTCCAACCGATCGAAGTGAAATTGCTGGTGGAGAAGAAGGTATTTCAACAGCAGAATCAGTGAATATTGTCTACAGAGGAACACCAATCAATCAGGGTGAACTGGATCCATATTTCACATCAACCAAAGATGGACCTCCTCCTCCAATTCTAGCACTACATCAAGCAACATATTGGTTGTTCTGGATTGAGAATGGACAACCACGAGTGCGACACTTCATTGATCGTCGACTCCAAGAAGCATACGAAGAAGTGAAGAGAGGATATTAGAAGAATGAAAAATGATATTTTATTTTGTAGAAAACATAAATGGTGAAGCGATACTTCTCAATTCAGAATTCTCACACTGCTCAACTCCTCCTGATTTTACCAATTCCAGAAAACAAAATACATCTACTTCCTCGACTGCAAACTCATTCATGTGAAGGAAGAAATCGGTAGTGGTACAACTGTCATTTCAAAAGATATTCCTCAGCACATCACAATCCATGGTGATTGATTCAAACTGACGCACACAAGAATTCATATGTTGCCTTGTGTAACGAACAGATTGCGAAGCGAAAGAAGTGGGAATTAAGCACTCGACAATCAATTGTGAAGATCTGGTTCAAAGACAGTTCTGGTGAATCTATCGAGATTGAAACAACCGAGACAGTCAATGGAAAAATAAGCAAGGAGTATTATGAGTTTCTGGTTGATCTCATGTTGGAATATTGATCAGTGAATGATATTTTGGATCAGTTCATTGATGATTGACTGTTGATGTCCGACAATAGAGGATAATTCCTGAATGGCTTTGATACAGAAGCAAGAGAGTTCAGCATAATCAACTTGAAGACAGTCTGGATTCGAATCATTCACGACTTCAGGAACGATCTCTTGGATCTGTTGTGAAATCCACCAATATGTTTCTTCTCACTTTCCTTCTTCAGACATTCACATTTCTCTTTGCAGTTCTTCAAGTGTTCTTCATCCGTCTCATTCTCAATTTGTTTTGTGACTTTGTTGATCTTCGAGTCGAATGTGTTGAATTGGTAGCGTACGATTTTGACTTTATTCAATTGCTCAAAGGCATTAGGATAAGGTTCAATATTTCTTTTCACTCTTCTGTCTGACAGTTGAGAAAAACTTCCTGTTGTGGATATTGAAAACACTCCTGAACCTGTGTCCTCATCGTAGTAATACAATGCTGGTTTGTCACAGGAGACCACATTACGATGCCATCACCATTGAACTGAATTCCTGAAGTTTTTGCAAGTGATTGTGATATTGATATTCCTGACGAGAATGTGGATGATGGATATGTTCCAGGATACTTTGGAAGTGATCCTTCTGATATATTCCACTTCGCTCCATTCACGTTGATCAATCCTCCAATTTCTGGTGTCGTGATCGATCCATTTGTGCTCACCACTCTCTGTATTGAAGATATCGCTGTCTTGTGTGCTTCTGTTGTCTTCTGAAGTGAGTTAATCACTGACGAATTCTCAATGGATGACGCAAGATTGTTATCAATCATTTACTATTTGTGAATTGTATTTTTGTCGAGTCATTTTTTTTCTCTTTCATTGAAATTAAAAAGACAAAATAGCCGTTGAGTAGTTCCTGTTTTGTTCGTGTATGATTCCTATGGACACCCCGATACCCCTTTGGGGACGATCTATCTCAATCCTTCTCAATGACTGCTACGCTCTCACAGAGAATAGCGAATTCCTTGAAGGGATACGTCTTGGGTGGGCATGATTTACGGTCAGATTCTCTGTCGAGAATCTGAAGCCAACATGAACCCAGGGACAATCTTTCGATCATCCGTCTCCAATTCAACCTTCAATTCGTTCTACGCATCAGTCACGAGGGCACCATTTTGCCTGAGTATCTTGGACGTTACGTCGAGGTCTCACACTTGCACGAACTGGACCTACTCTTCAAAGGCAAAATAAAAATTCAAATAGAAAAAGAATACAGCGTTAATTTTGTGAACACCAAAACACACCACATTCTTGTCAGATGGAACAGAAACCTGCTTGTACTCACCAACGAGCTCACAGTTGTACTTCCTCAGTTCATTTTCCACAAACGATTGAGTATAGTGTCGACGTTGTGACATGTGTGGTCTGTTTCCTTGATTCCACAACTTTGGTTTTATTCTCCACTCAACACCTTCATGAACATAGATGACTGGGATATTGTGTCTGACATACTCAGAGACAAGTTCACAGTTCTCTTCATTGACTGAATCAAAGCTTGCTTGGCATCTGTTCGACGTCGTTCGTATGTAGTATTCACTGTTGTCATTTAATACAAATTAAAAATCAAAAAAATAAAAACATAAATGAAATGTGAAGTGAGGTGTTGGAACTTTTATTTCTTGTTCCTTGTTGTGCCAGCTTTCATCTTGCTTCTTTCTTTTGTTCTTTCTTTGTTTCTTCTTCTTTGCAGTGCATGCTTTCAGTTTCTTCATTCTTTCATTCAATTCATCATTCATCATTCAAGCCTTCATCATTCAATCATTCATTCAAGTTTGTATGATTATACCATGAGACAACCCGATACTCCTTTGGGGATCAATCTATCATGATCCTACTCAATGACTGCTGCTGGCGAATTCCTTGAAGGGTTAAGTCTTGGGTGGGCATGATTTACGGGCACATCTAAGTGCGCCAACATGAACCCCGGGGCGGATTCCTAGAAATCCACCGTCTCCAATTCAACCTTCAATTCGTTCTACGCATGAGTCACGAGGGCACCATTTTGCCTGAGTATCAAGGAAATTATGTCGAGGTTTCATACTTCAACTTTTTGAATTTTGAATTTTGAATTTTGAAATTTGAATTTTGAATTTTGAATTTTGAATTTTTTTGACATTTTGTCGAAAGTTTTGCCGATGGCGGATTCGATCCACGGCTCAAAGGCCGAGGTACCTTTAGACCTCCCGCTCTACCCACTGTGCTAGGAGGTCCTGGAAATACCAGATTTTCCAATGCCTTGTACTTGAATTTTCAGATCTGTTATATATTCCTTTTTGTCCACCTTTCTACCCTCGTTAAAAGCACGACTTTTCACGGGAGCGACTTTACTATATATTGATTTTTCGTCACATTTTCAAATTTTCAAATCTACTATATATTGATTTTTGGTCACTTTTTTACCCTCGTTTAAAAGCACGACTTTTCACGTCAGTAATTTTACTATATATTGAATTTATTGACAAAGTTTTCAAATTTTAAATCTGCTATATAGTACTTTTTCGGGTACAAGGTTTCTGATTTTTCGGGATATTTTCAAGACCGGATAGTTTAGTGGTAGTAGTGAGTGCACACTACTACTACTACTGAAGGTCCTAGGTTCAATTCCTGGCGGAAGCATTTAATTTCACATATCACTGCCCTTTGGCATGGTCTAGGCCCTTGGCAAGACCACTTACGTCTCCGGAACTCAACCCGATAAAATGAGTTCCGATGCCGGTCTAAAAGGGACCGATGAGTTGTTCACGTTGCAGATATCTGAGATGTCTTGGAACCTCTCGTCGATGACGATCGACGCGAGAGGTTGAGTCTCTGTCATAGGCGAAGATTGTGCTCAACATCAGTCCCAAGGAGAAGATAGTGACGTCTTTGAACGTTCTGTCGACAAAGATGGTGCTGGCTGAATGTGAGTGAGTGAGGAGATCAGATCAGTGTCGATGGTGTTCACGCGGAGATGGAGGATGTTCATCGTACCTGAGAATGGCGATGCGGTGTATGTGATCTTGGAGGGAGACATTTGTCGTCTTCTCACGTCGAACACAAAAATGTGGTGTTGTTCTGGTTGAGTTGCTATGTACTGGTCACAAATGCGAATGGTGTGATATTGATATGGAAGATGCTGACTGCATCCATTTGCGAAAGGATGGTGTCAGTTATGTCAATGCTTCCTCCAGTAATCGAGACGCTCTCTTCCGTATGAGAATGTCACGTCGGTCACCAATCCTGAAACGTGATTGATATTTACATTCAAACGCGGTGTGTTCGCGTCTACAGCTTCCTGTTCCGCTGCATGGCCACTTTCTGGGTGTCCTTTGTAAAGACAGTGTCGGACATGATTTTGTGGTCTCCGTTTGTCAGGTCAGCGTTGTCTTTGATGCATTCCAGTCTCATCAATCGCAGGAACATGTCTTCTGGGTTCTGTCGACGTTGTCGAATATGACGTCGATTGACAACCGAAAAATGGATAGGCAGAACATCATGATCACCTCCTCCCCTCAACAGGTCCGTCTTAGACGATCCCCGCAATTCATTCTATCCAGCCCTGTGTCCTCGTTGACGAGAATCCAGATAGTCTGAATAATCGTGGTCATCGTACCCTGAACGACATATAAATAGAAAGGGACACTTCAAAAGGTCGGATTGATGATCGCCTCCAGATCCGTTCCCGTCAGGTAGAGATTGCAGCGAGGGATGGCCGAGTCGTCGTTGAAGCAGTCGGTGGACGCGAGACATTCAAGAAGGTTGATCAAGAGGACCAGTCCTTTCTAAGATACTCCGTCAATCACATCTTTTGTGATGAAAGGTGTTTTGTTGAATATTGAGAGAGGGCGGGTCTCGTGGGAACAGATGAGAGAGGAGGATGTGGTGTGACGGTACAACGTTTGAACAATGGAGTCCTGAATGAAAATGAAGAAAATGCCATGAATAGAGAGTGAGGGGATCGTATCATCCTCATGGTCTCGCATTTTGGAATAATCTGGATTGGATCGAAGGACAGACAACATTGGAGAGTTTGTCGTCGTCGTTGGACATGGTACTCAACATGAAAATTGTGATCACATCGGAAGACAGTCATTGAATTTAGGTACAATTCTATTCGGAGTGGGTCGAGTGAAATAAGAATTGAGAGTAAAATGGAACTGATCTGTGTTGATCTCGCGATCCTCACAAATATGAACGGGATCGAGGAAGTGAGTCAAATATCGAATGAAAGAATGTCTGAAGAGTTGTGTGGTGGATACTTGCAAAAACAAAAAATGACATCAGAGGGAATCGAACCCTCGACCGAGGAGTAAAAGGAGTCCTAGCTAAACTACTGGTTTCAAAATTGAAATGCCTATTCAGCATATACCTTCAAACATTTTCACCTCATTTCTGAGATTTCACCTCATTTCTGAGACTTTCACCTCCAATTCCGAGACTTTCACTGACATTGAGATTTTCACCTGACTCCGGATTTTCACCGAACAATAGAAAGACCCTTTGTGTTCATCAGAGTTCTTTCTTGGGATTCCTTGATGAGATGATCGCGTACTTCGAATACTCAGTAATGTTTCGCTCTGATCACCGTTGGGAAACTCTTTGATGTGTTCTCCAGTTCTGGCCTCAGAAATCCTTGTACAAGTGTCTCTTATCTTTGTCTTTCCTTTCGATGATCTTTCCGAAGTCAATACTGATCTTGAATGGACGATCCTTCTCTTGGTTGTACTAACAGTGTTGATGAAGGTTGTGATTTCTTCAACATTCTTCCAGATGGTTGTGGAAGTACAACTGATATGGTTTTCCATTATCTTCAACCTTATCAACCTCATTCTTTTGAACTTCTTTCAGCCTAATAGACAAGAATCAAAGGCAGTTTTGTTTCGTGGTTCTACAAGTAAGATACATTCATTGAATCCATCATATCCTTCACTTCTGTTTTCCATTTGTTCATTTCTTTTGAATGA
>JARBJD010000343.1:0-76228 GCA_033064195.1 Blattamonas nauphoetae
GTGTTCTTCTATTTCAATCCCTTTCAGACTGATCGATTCTGATGTTTGGATCCGAAGAGCCGTTGAGGAGAAAGAAAGCGAGGAGAGAGTCAGACCACTCATTCACTCTTCCTCCCGAAACAACAAGAAGTGATGGATTGATCGAGCGAGACGATGAGACAGCCACATTCTGAACGATCACTTCTCCATTCTCACAAACCACAATCCCTTCAGAAGATTCCAGTGTCGATGAACTCACATCCAGTGTCAGAGCAGACAGCGAGAGTTCATCAGGATAGACAAACACATTGTTCACAATCTGACCTTTCCCAACCATCTCCAGTCTTCCATGCTGTTTGAATCCACAAATCAACAGAGCATCTCCATTCATCAGCAATTTGGAATTCAGCGAGACAGATCCAACAATCTCCACATTCCGCTCATTTGTCAATGTCACTCCATCCGAAATCGTTCGGCAGGGACGTTCCAACGATCCACACAGAGGATGGTCTTCGCTCTTTTCCGTTGTCGACACCAGAATCTTCCCAGCAGAGCGAGGATGGAACTCGTACAGAAGAGAATACGGGTTGAACGAAGAATTGTGAGACCAGCTTGCTGCCTCAATCATCACTCCACTCCAAACACTCGTCTTGTTGAATGATCCTTCCCAGTTCGATCCAACCAATGTTTGTGTGTTTCTTCCTTTCAGCTCAATCCATCGTGATTCTCCATCTCCACTGCACTCCTCGAACGAGCAGTCTCTCACACTCACTTCAACTGACTCCCCACCTCCCCACAACACACTTCCCTTCTTCATGTTTCAATTCTCTCAAACGTGCTGGATGACAGTTCCACACTTCCTTTCGAGTCTATCAGTGCACAGTCTGTCATTTCCAGATCAGTTGACATTCCTGTCACACGAAGGCTTCCTCCTCAATTGAGATCACACTCTGAGTGATCTGAATCGATGAGGTGATCGAGCAGGAGGTGAAGGAGAGAGTCCACACGAAGAGACGAAGAGAGGGTTCGAAGGAGCTGTGGATGGGAAGGAGATGATCAGCGAGTCGATGGAGAGCGATGAAGCGATGCCGTTATGCAGTTCGTTCTCAAATCGACCAGTTGGTGTGAAGAGGAGAGTTGATTCCTTCGTCGATCCACAAATCGTGATGTCTCCTTCCAACGAAACAACAAAGTCCATCTGGATTGACTCCATCACTCGAATCTTCTCCAAATCTGCTCCAACCAGACGATTCACTCCCAACTCCATCGACGAGCAGAAAAGAAGGAAATGCCCACATTTCGTGAATGTCTCTCCATTCGAATCCACTTCAACAGCTTCCGAAATCTGAATCAGATAAACAAGAAGAGAGCAATCAACCCCACTCACTCCATCTTCCCCAAAGTGATTCCGCATTCGTCTCTTTCGTGAAGCTCCTTCCCAATCACTCGTGTCAATCAGAACATCCAATCTGCTTCCTATCACAAACACATCCGTCGCTTCGATTCTTCCACTTCTTCATTCCATTCTGTCTTTGTTTCTTTCTTCGTCCGCTCAATCTCGATGTTTGTCATCGAATATGAGAATGTGTTCGTCGAACTGTTTCTGCAGTTCCATCCAGATGCAGTGAGCAATCCCTTCGCATTTGCAGTTCGAGAAAGTCGTGTTGTCAATTCTGAACTCCGACGACTCGCTCACAACTCCCACAATCACTCCTCCTTTCGAGTCTGAGCTCACGATATCTGTGAACACTGAACCATTCACAACCAAACTCCCTCCATCTTCCACTTTCACAATACATCCACTAATCGTTCCTTCTTTCAACAGGATTGTGGATCCTTCCATCTTCAGCTGTCCTGTTGCGACTGAGAATAGATCCACATGTTTCAGAGATGATCTCGATCACAACAGTGTTCAGTGTGACTGACGAACTGACTGCAAAGAATCCGACGAGACCAACTCAGTCGATGGATCAGCGATGATGAGCATTCTGTCATTCTGGATTGTGAGAACAGAAATGAATGATTGCGATGCGGTTTGGGTGAGATCTGTGTCGAGTTGCACAGATGGAGAAGCAACTGACGAGAGACGAGTGATCATCTTCGAGAGAGGCACAGGGATAGACTGCGAATCCACACACTGAAATGTCGCTCGAGGCATTCGAGAGATGACCTTCCGAGTCCAAGTCGGCAAGGAACAGATAGAGAGGCACATTTGGAGAATGACTTCCTTCTTTCCCAACAAAAGAGCGAGCGGTTGTGTCATCTTTGTTCCACGCCAATGACAGAGCAGTTGAGACGTAATATTGGGTGAAGGTTGGTCGAGACAGGAAGAGGAAGTCTGAATCTGCTGTTGAGAGGAGCAAGTTGTGATTGTGGTCGACCCTTTGATGGAGAGCGAGGAGTCGTCGGAGCGAGAGTGAGATCACTCCTGACGACACTTGACCACTCGACGAGCACGATGTGAATGTGATTGAGTCAAGCGAGACAGACTGGTCAAAACCAACACTCCCAAAAAGAATCGAAGGCGATGATGTCGATTGGAATGATGAGAACGAACACGATCTCACTAACAATGTTCCAGAATCAGAGATGGAGAACAGTAGAGTGGATCCTGTTTCCTCTTTGGGAACAAATGAAAGAGATGACAATTCGGTGGGGCCAACTGAAACAAGGAATGAGAAGACAGAAGCGATGGTTAAGGTGGGAGGTGTGGGGAGTGTCGATGTGAGGACAAAGCCAGTCGAACGGGCTGCGATGGAATCGGCAAGTGTGAAGGAGGAGTCGATTGAAATTGTCTGGTTTGTCTCGTTCAGACTCCGATATGTCGTGGAGAGTGAGAGGCAGTGAAGTTGGAGGAGTCCATAGTTCTCGTGATCTTCTCCAGTCGTTCCTTCAACATGCTTGTCTCCACTCGTGTGAGGATACCAGATGAACAGAAGAGATTCAATTGCTTTGTCTCCAGCCTTTCCCATCAGTTCATTCTTCTCTTCCTTTCCAAATGTACCATCTTGTGGAAGGGCTGGTCTCAATGTCAGAAATCCTTCAGTATTGATGAGTGTGCTCAGATCGGCAGCTGTCACAAACAAGTCTGTTCCAAGCGTGGCTGTGTTCTTGTCATCACCAGTTCCAAACTCGACAGAGGCGAACGAGATGGCTCCAGCGAAGCGGGAGGCAACTTCGATCAACAGAGCACCTCCATTTCCAAACGACGAACATTTCGAGATGTGTACTTCCGCCAGCTCAACCACTCCACTTCCCGAAACACACATTTTCAGTCCTCCACCATCTTCTTTCGATGAGCAGCTGACGAACAATGTCTTCGAGTTTGACGTCGATTTCCAAATTCTCTGAGATTTCACTTCACTAATCGTCACATCAAAGACATGCGAATAGTCTTCAGTGTGAACTGACCTGAACAGAGATGTGAAAGTGCATCCACCAAGAGACAAGTCGCCAGATCCACGAAGGAGAGACAATGTGAGAGCGATGTTGGACAGTGAACAATCAACCAGCTCCACAGATCCAGATGAAGCAACAATAGAATCAGAAGAAACATCTTTGAGGTCACAGCTGAGTGATTTGAGTCGAAGAGTTCCTTATGAAGAGACACCGATGGATGCTTCCTTGTTTGAGAAGAGGAGAGCATGAAGATCACAAGAGTCGAGAGTGGCTGAGCCAGCTGCGATCGAGATGATGGGAGAGGAGAGTGTCGCCTGGTTCTCGTTCGAGAAGAACGACACTGATGTGATCGAGAGCGTTCCACTGCTCGAGATGGTTGATGATGATGACGAGATCGATGGGAGGACGATGGTGAGGAGTCGAGAGAGAGAAGACCATCTCCGTGTCATCAGACGAGTTCCATCTTGAGATCTCAACTTCGTTTCGCCCTTCTTCCCATCTTCCACGAACTCCGATCCTCATTCTCCAACAGCGATCGTCTCTTCTGAATGTTCCCCTCTCCAACAATCACTGAAATCATGTCTTCTGTTCCTTCGGTTGCTCGGCACAATGTCGCTGCGTGGCGGAGTGTCAAGCATTTCCTGTCGGATGCCCACACATCACCGAATCCTCCTCTCCTCCAACCTCTCCCTTCGACACTCGAACTGTTGCGAACCCAATCCATCTTTCTGAATCGTTGATGGAGCAGATGAGGAGAGGCAGAGAGGAAGCAGCAGTCAGAGAATGTGACCAGATCAGATGGCGACGCAAAGGAGCCTGAGAGAAGCAACAACCTTCTTGTTTGTCGTAAAATCTGAATGACATAACTCTTCGAGATCTCGAGAGTTTGTGTTGATGACCCATCCAGTCCAACCACGATGGTGGTTTCTGCTTTCGAATCACAGCATCCGATGAACGAACAGTTGAGAAATCGTGTTATGGCGACGTTGGACGTGGACGACCCGCTTTCCATCACCTACACATCTGTCGAAGACACAGTTCGTCACTTCGTTCGAGAAGTCGCTGTTCGCGAGGTGCATCGCATGCGCCATAATCCGATGAACAGTCTTCGAACCGGCAGAAGTCGATGAGGACCATGCAATATTGAAGTGTAGTGCTCCTCCATACGCCCGCGCACTGCCGAGTGCCAACTGACAGTTCTTGAAGAACGATTCCCTGACGGATGCATCGGAAATGAACCAGCCAGTGACAGCACCTCCTGCGTCCAATAGCCAGATGCCAACTGATTCTCGAAGCGACAGGACGTGATGGAGAAGGAGTGAGGCGACGAGCATTGACCGAAGCACCAGAGCCGTTTGCACATGAACAGTCTGAAAAGTTGGAGAATGAGATGTCGACTGTTCCAGCATTGACGGTTGGACCAGTGAAGACAAGTGACCCCTCGAGTGTGGACAAGATTGGGTTCAGCACCTGGGTTGGCTGGGTCGTTGTGCTCGACATAGTCTTCGTCCAGTGTGTGGCATTCAGTGAACTTGCTTTCGGAGATCGAGACAGCGCTCGTCGATCCCATTCTTCCTTCCACCACAACTCCACTCCCACCCGACGCGTCAGGAAGAGAATGTCGATTTCGAGATCACGAGAGTGAAGTCTGAGCCAGAAGTTGCTGAGATCAGCCCGACTGATGATGTCATCGATTGGAGTGAGCAGGTCAGAGTGGTTCTTCCTCCTTTCACCTCGAAAAGTGGTTTGGACAGTTCGGCTTCGCCCAGAGAACTCCCATCAATCACACTGTCTGTCACTTTCAGGTCGCCATCTCCACTCAACACGAACAGACTCGATTCGATGTGAGGAGAGAAGTCGACAGAGGAGATGTCGAGGCTTCCAGTGGAGATGGAGAAGAGAACGGCAGACGATCCTTCGTCAGAAATCGTCGCTTTGGTTTCGGATTGTGGTTTCATCACAAGCTTCCTCTGTCCAACCACAACTCCAGAATCAGAGTGAGTGTCGCTCGCGAGCAGGAAAGTGCCCTCAAACTTGCCCGATGTGCGGTCGTTGATTGTGGAAGACATTGTCCGACATCCTTTCTCCCTCATCCAGCAGAACTCCTCGTCCAATCCTTCCACAGCATCAATCACAATGTCTGGTGTCTTTCTGATCGTGTCAATCGCTGTTCCTTCCCAAGAGATTGAAAACGGGTTCGAAGTCGACCAAATCTCTGTGATAGATGTCTCCTTCATTTCTGGAAATACATACACATACATATCCGCGACAGTATCTTTGTCTGTCGCTTCGAACCAACAATCAGACATAATCGGATTGTCAGTCGGTGACACTGTGTACCATGGTGGGTGATTTGGGCGATCAGGAGACGTTCTGCCAGCTATAGTCAGTGCTGAGCTTCCTTTTGCGGGATTGGTATGACATTCAACGAATCTCATCCGTTCCACCTTCGTCTGTCCATAAATATATTGAAAAGCGGCGACACCTGACGTGTAGTTGAACATTTCACAAAAATAACAGTCTGACACTGAGACATCTCCGTTTGCTCCTTCCACTTTGCATGCGACCTGTAGTTGATTCGCGACTGTCAGATTGACAAATCGGCAGTTGTGGATTGTTCCGCCTCCGAGATCTTGAACGCAGAACCCAACACGATACGCGCTTCGCATGTGAGTGAAATTGTTGTTTTCAATAAGAAAAGTGCCAAAGACAGTGAAAACGGTCCGGCCAATCACGTTGATGGCAGAAATCGTCGTTTCCAATCCACATTTGTCGAAATGGGATCCAGTTATTCGAAATAGCTCTGAAAGTGCGGCTGTGCTCGAATAATATCCATAAACAGCTGATCCACATTCAGCTCGGCATTCTTTGAAGGAACAGCCTTCGACGGAGAGTGACCCTTTGTTAGCGTGGAAGATTGCTCCTCCGAATTGTCCAGATGGGGCTGAACATGAAGTGAAAGTGCACTTTTTGAAGGTGACATCGTTGACAGTTGAGATTTGGCGATCTGTGAATGGGTTGTCCTCGATTGGGGCAGCGTTGACATAAACTGGCGTGAATGTTCGAATGTTGTCCACAAATGTGCAATTGAGCGAAGCGAGCTGATGGCGGTCATTTGTGTCGCGCATCAGAAGGCCGTACAGACCATTCTCACTCTTCGAGATCGAGCTTCCAACAATCACGCTTTTCTGTCCTTCTTTCTTTCTGAATCCCACACTCTCCCCATCTGAAGGTTGGGAGATGTTCTGAAATGAACAATGGATGATTGAGAGGACTTCAAAATGTGACCCAAAAAAGTGGATTTCGAGTTGTTACGCAACTATCACTGATCGACATCTCCGAAATCATGCATTCGCGAGGAGATGGTGAGGAGGCAATCAAACTCGAGTGGAACTGGTTGTTTGGAACTCTCAGTTTGATTGAAGTCAACTGCAAGATTCCAGCAACCGAGAAGACTGGTGACTCGCTCGAGATATCACAGAGTGTTCTTTTGAGTGAAAACACGGATTGTTCGTCAGTCGAACAGATTTCGCCTCTTTTCGAGACCAGTCTCCCCGAGAACAACGAAAACGACGAGTTGTGGAGGGTGAAAAGTGGCATCGTCGTTGGGGCTTCATTCGAAATGACAGACGTCTGATCCAAAGCGAGGATGGTCAAGTTTTGTGAATGAAGGACAAAATTGGACGAAAGAAGCGTCATATTTGACAGAATCTGGATTATGTTTGGGCTGGATGTTCCATTCAAATGTGAGTTGGAAAGGAATGTCTGAAGAGTCGGAGGATCATGGGACCGAACGAAGAGGAAAAATGATGCGATGAAAATGAAGAGACGCATTGAATTGAGACAGTCGGTCTCAAAACGATGTTGATCCGTCCCAAAACGCGTCCCTTTGCCATCTTGTCGTTATTTGAATTCACATCTCATTTAGTCGTGATTGGCTCCCTCATTGTTTGAACGAGGCTGAAATGTCCAAAAACAACTATCTTCATTCATACTCCTCTAGGATTGGAATAATCTCGTTTGAATCGCGTGAAGAGGGAGGGATTTTGTCAAGGGTCTGAGATTGATGAGTACAAGTGGACAACATTCGCTTGGGTGAGAGAAGGAATACAAAGAAATAATCTGAAAGCGATGAAAGACGAGAGAAGCGAAACTGTCGATGAGAAGAGGATTAGATTGTTTCTCGCCTCAGACTCATCAGTTCTATCACTCGAATGAGAAAGTCAAGAAGATAAAATGAGACTGTGATTGACAGGTGGTGGAGAAGAGCGAAAGAGAAGGTGATATTGAAGAATGGGATTGCTGTGGATCGACAGACAGTCCGGAAGAAATGAAGAAATGGGGAGGAGACTGAAGGATCTGATGAACTTGTCAACGACTTCGAAGAAGAGAAGGAATCTGAAGATGAGGAAGAGAGACTTGACTTGAACAAAGACAAAGTCAAGACGTTGAGTGGAGATTGAAGACAAGAATGATGAGAGAGATTGTGGAGTTCATGAACACGAGGATCGCGAATCTGGAGGAATCAAGGATAACAGTTGATCCCACTGTTCATGAACGGTGTGAGGATTCGGAGAATGGAAACGAGAAAGGATCGTCCTTCTTCACAATCTTCGCGAAGACATTCTGGCATCCGTCGATTGTTCCAAACAATGGAATTTCTTCTTGCACAGCTTCAGATGGAAAAAGAGCGACATACTCTGAGAGGAGCATGATGACGGAATCGAGTTTGTCTATTCATCTGAGTACCTTGTGGAGACGAGACAATCAGAATCGAAGTGCATCAGGTCACAAGATGTGTTTTGAGAGTTCATGTTTCGGGCTTCGTCATTCTCTTCAGGTTGATCAGAGCCGAGAAAAATGTGTCTGAGAAGCATGTTGTCCAGAGGCTGCGTCATGTTTCTAATCAACATTGCTTTGAGATACATTCGATGGAATGTGGTCAATCAACAATTTTTCGAAGAATGACGGTGTCTTTGGAAACAACGGTTCATTTGAAGGCCGACAAGCAAGGAAATGTTCTGTCGTGCTCCTGTATCTGAAAATCTTGTTCTAAAGAGTGATAAGACGAAGATTAGTGGAAGAACTGCAGGGGCAGTGAGCGATTGTCAGAAATTTCAGAATTTCAGAGATCATGATGAAAAGTGAAGATCGCCCCAACTTGTGTGTTTCTTCATGAACAAACACTCGCATTACTCGATATCAATTGCTCTTCACTCTCCCAGTTCGATTTTCCATGTCTTCGATACGATATCAGTGCTCGTATTGTGATTATGCGACGAACCATTCCACGAGTCTCAAAACACATCAACGAATCCATACTGGCGAGAAACCATTCAAATGCACTTTTGCTGGATGTGACAAAGCATTTGCACAAGCATCGGATCTAAAAGTACACAAACGAATCCATACTGGTGAGAAACCATACAAATGTTCATTCTCTGGTTGTGGAAAGGCTTTTGAACAATTCTCCCATCTTCAAACACACAACCAAACTGTCCATATAGAGACTCCAGTTTGTCTTCCTCCTTCCATCATCTTCACCAAGACGAGGCAGACCGGAGTTGCTGAGCGGAGTGTGGATGAAGAAGAAGTGTTGCCGCTGTGTCGCTTCTGTGCGTCGTCGGAGTGGAAGAACAACGGTGTGTTCTCTTCTGTGTGATTGTGATTTTGATGTGTGATGTGTGATTGTGATGTGTGCAGGAGTGGAATGTATGAAGTGCGGGGAGTTCTGCCTCATCTCGTGTGCCCGCGAGCATTCTCTCTTTGTGGCGCTGGCTGTGCATGCTGTGAACTTGGAGTGTGTCTTTTTGGATTCTGATTGTCTCCCGTCTCCTCTCCTCTGCTCTCCAATCCTCCCTCTCAGCGACTTTCTGTGCGACACTTGCATCGGCGAGGAGTCAGTGTCTTCGCTGGCCGAGCTGCTCTTCCCTCGCTCGGAGTCAGTTGTGCTTCGCCACACATCGGTGTGGTCGGATGGGTCATGTCTGCCTCTCTCATTGTGGTCTTCGCAGGTTCTGTGCTTTTTCCCAGTTTCAGCCGTCCCTTCAATCTGGTCCTGGCTCACTCGCACCATCGCTCGCTGACTGGGTTCCACAGATCAGTGGGAGTGTTTGTGGAAGGGCGAGTCTGCCCGAACGAGATCGTCCCGATCATGTCTCTTCTTCTTTCCTCTTCTCTCTTCTATCTTCTCTCTCTTTATTGGTTCTCGATCCTCATTTTTTCTCTGTCTCTCTTTCTTCCTCCATCTTTGATCCTTTTGACATCTCTTTCTCAGAAGTGGAGTGGTCGTGCCCGAAGTGTCGTCAGCCGCTGTCTTCACTCGCTCTGATGGAGTGCATCTTGACACTTGGCTGTCTCCGCTGACGAGCCGTCTGATTCGGCGTTCTTCGGAGTGTGGGAACTGTGTGGGGAGAGATGGATTGGACGAGAATGGAGCGCCGATCATCGAAGTCCGGTGTGCCTTTCCTGTTCTCTTTTCTCATCTTTCGTTGTGGTTGTGTTTTGATGTTGTGATTGTCAGTGCATTGCGTGGGATGGAGGACGAAGAGTTGGTGTTGTTGGAGGGACGAGGGAGTGTGGAAGGAAGTGAGACAGCTCTGACCGATGATGTCTCTGAGTTGGACAAGTGTGAGTGTGGATGTGATGTGAACACTGTTGACTTGAGCGAGCTGACGAGGAGTGTGGTGATTGGACTGGAAGCGCATGAGAGGGATGTGGAAGAAGAAGGAGTGGACGCGAGGGAGGATGGAGAGAACGCAATGCGAGTGAGAGAATCTGATTCATTGGATTCTGTCCTCCCATAGCACCGAAGACGAGCCGGCACGATGAGAACACCATCGAGTCGATATTGAGATTGGGAGTGAAGAAGAGGCGATCTCAAACGAAGCCAACACCAGCGCTGCTCAGCCGTCGAGTGAGTCTCGTCTGGTTGTGAGCTCGTCGTGGCTGCGAACAGAATGCATATCGGTTGTTGAGAGGAGTACCTGGAAGAACGAGAACGACGGCGAATTGAGATCTCGAAGTTGCTTGGAAGGATTGGAGTGGGAAGACGTGACCGACCTGCTGAGAGACGAGAATGGAAGACCAGTGCGAGACACGAAGCACGAGTCTTTGCACGACCGTGATCAAAAATGATCATGATTCGCCATATTCCTCCTTCTTCTTCTTCATCTTCCGACTTATTCTGTCCCAATTAGTTCTGAATTGTTCCAACCAGCCTTGAAATTATGAAGATTGGTGCACCGTCTGACACTGGCGAATGCGGAGGACGAGACCGTGAGCGGCCCACAATTAAACGAGCTGGACATGAATGAGAATCTTGTCTTTCCCGCTTCCTTCTTCGGATCAGTGTCCAGCCCAACTGCGCTGATGTCGTTGGGTTTCATTTCACGCCATTCGCTGATCCAGACACCACCACTACCACTTTCCGTGACTCCTTGCAACTCTCTCACGATGTCTCCTCTCACAGCACTGGTGGGAATGAAGAATCAGGACTCTCCTCGATCTTCTCTCGACGGATGCTGTTGTGTCTGGGGTGGAGCCAGTGTTTGTGCTCTTCAATTCATCAGTTCGAATGATGCGGAAGGGAGGGAACGGGACGATGAGGATTCTGGACTTTTGTGGATGGAAGAGAAAGGTGCGAAGCTGTGTTGGAGAGAGTGTGTTGAGGGAGAAGAAAGGCGGGAGGGAAGTGGAGATGAACACGAGTCAGAAGGTGTGAAGAGAGCGATGGGTGTGACGACATTGAGAATCATTCTTTCCTTCCTGTTTCTGTGTTGTTTTGGCTGACATGTCATGAACGATGATTTTCGAACAAGATTTGGGTTTTGGATCGGTTTCTGTCGGAAACATCACATTTCAGATGTTGAGGTGTTTTCATCGTCACTACGGATTTCCACGACTATTCCAGCAAGAATGAAACAATCGAGAAAGTTGTGAAGTGGAAAAGAAGAAAATGAAAGGTCAAAAAAAATCAGGAAAAGTTTCCGCTAAAACAGCCTTCACCTCTCTATCTATCGAGGGCCGTAACGCGTCGATCAACGCTTCCTCCGCATGCTGCAGCATCGTTTCGAGCTCCTCCAGAGAACACATCATAAGGTCGTCTGAGTCAAAACAGAGAAAAATTTTAGAGACGACCGAAATACCTTCATTCACCGGCCGTGGTAAGACCGAGACACTTCGTAGTTGGTCTTTGATTCGCTCCAGAACAAGCGAGACTTGTGCTTCCTCATCTTCCCTCCTATTGTGAAATTCAGAGATTCATTCTAGCAAGAGAGGGACAGCAAAGAAGAGTGGCAATGGTGAGATATCGCTCAACGGGAAGAAAAAATTCACACAGTTTTAGAGTCAACTGGTTTGGCCACAAATCGATGAGTAAATCGTTTAGATCTTCCTTGGTGACGTTGTCGCCCGATAAATTAAGGGCAAAGCCATTCATTTTACACAGTTCGCCTTTCCCATCCCACTTATGAGAGAAAGTCCATTCTCGAAGAAAGAGCAGTCAAGCCGTTTCCGCAAACAACACACGCTCTGAGGCGACTTTGATGGACATGAAAACAAAGTGGTCTTATATTCCGGCAAACTGTACAGAATGAGAGCGAATCAGAATATTTTGAAATGGGCGGATTCGAATAAACGCAAAACCATCCTCTCTCATCCCCTCACTGTATCTCATTCTCATTTTTCATTTTATTGGTCTTGTTGAAAACAGGATGAATTGACATCAATCGACACAAGAATGAAAACGTCTCGAAACGACGTTTCATCCGCAGAATTACGAATTATCTGGTTTGATTATCCTTCCTCAGCGATTCGACTCAACTCCTCGGCGACTGCTGTCAACGTTCCGTGTCAATGACAGGTGGCAGGTTCGATGCAGCTCTCTGGAAATGGAAGACTCCTCACAGTTGCATCAAGCTCGGTATTCACAAACACTGTCAGCTCGTTCAGCAGCCGCCAACAAGCCGAGTCCAATTGCTGAGGAAGGATAATCAAACCAGATAATTCGTAATTCTGCGGATGAAACGTCGTTTCGAGACGTTTTCATTCTTGTGTCGATTGATGTCAATTCATCCTGTTTTCAACAAGACCAATAAAATGAAAAATGAGAATGAGATACAGTGAGGGGATGAGAGAGGATGGTTTTGCGTTTCTTGATGATTCGAATCCGCCCATTTCAAAATATTCTGATTCGCTCTCATTCTGTACAGTTTGCCGGAATATAAGACCACTTTGTTTTCATGTCCATCAAAGTCGCCTCAGAGCGTGTGTTGTTTGCGGAAACGGCTTGGACTGCTCTTTCTTCGAGAATGGACTTTCTCTCTATAAGTGGGATGGGAAAGGCGAACTGTGTAAAATGAATGGCTTTGCCCTTAATTTATCGGGCGACAACGTCACCAAGGAAGATCTAAACGATTTACTCATCGATTTGTGGCCAAACCAGTTGACTCTAAAAACTGTGTGAATTTTTTCTTCCCGTTGAGCGATATCTCACCATTGCCACTCTTCTTTGCTGTCCTCTCTCTTTGCTAGAATGAATCTCTCTGAATTTCACAATAGGAGGGAAGATGAGGAAGCACAAGTCTCGCTTGTTCTGGAGCGAATCAAAGACCAACTACGAAGTGTCTCGGTCTTACCACGGCCGGTGAATGAAGGTATTTCGGTCGTCTCTCTAAAATTTTCTCTGTTTTGACTCAGACGACCTTATGATGTGTTCTCTGGAGGAGCTCGAAACGATGCTGCAGCATGCGGAGGAAGCGTTGATCGACGCGTTACGGCCCTCGATAGATAGAGAGGTGAAGGCTGTTTTAGCGGAAACTTTTCCTGATTTTTGACCTTTCATTTTCTTCTTTCCACTTCACAACTTTCTCGATTGTTTCATTCTTGCTGGAATAGTCGTGGAAATCCGTAGTGACGATGAAAACACCTCAACATCTGAAATGTGATGTTTCCGACAGAAACCGATCCAAAACCCAAATCTTGTTCGAAAATCATCGTTCATGACATGTCAGCCAAAACAACACAGAAACAGGAAGGAAAGAATGATTCTCAATGTCGTCACACCCATCGCTCTCTTCACACCTTCTGACTCGTGTTCAGCCATCTCCACTTCCCTCCCGCCTTTCTTCTCCCTCAACACACTCTCTCCAACACAGCTTCGCACCTTTCTCTTCCATCCACAAAAGTCCAGAATCCTCATCGTCCCGTTCCCTCCCTTCTGCATCACTCGAACTGATGGATTGAAGAGCACAAACACTGGCTCCACCCCAGACACAACAGCATCCGTCGAGAGAAGATCGAGTGGAGTCCGGGTGCGTCGCTCACCATGTTCAGCGCGAGCTCGTCCGACTTTTCCTCATCTCCCAAAGCAACTCCTCCCTCCATCCTCCACCAGATCCAGCACCGTCCTTCGTCGCTTGTCCTCCCTCGGAATGTCGCTCACCATGGTCAGCTGTTCCGAGCTCGTCCGCAAGACCATGTCTGGTGACTCCAACTCGTTCGACGTGTTCGACAGGAACAGTGCAGTCGACTTTGCTGTGCATTCGCTCCGAGATTGAGCGAGAATGGCTGAGACGAGAAGGGGCTGGTCGACTCGGACAGAGACGGAAGGTCTGGAATCAAAAGAGGATCGTTGGTCAAAGAAAGAACATTTCTGCTTGTCAGCGTCTTCAGAAGATCGGGAGAGATCTCGCGCGAAGATTGTTTTTTTCCGTCTGATGTACTCTTCCTCATCATCCCAGTTCTTCTTGACTCGTTCTTTCTCTTCGTCTTCCTTCGTTTCGGACTGTTTCCATCCACATTTGCAGTCTCGTCTAGCGAGAGTGTGACAGACTCCAGCATGTCGCACGGATTCTTCTGTCCCACCAGTGCTGTGAGAGGAGACATCGTGATTGAGTTGCAAGGAGTCACGGAAAGCGGCAGTGGTGGCGTCTGGATCAGCGAATGGCGGGGAATGAAACCCAACGACATCAGCGCAGTTGGGCTGGACACTGATCCGAAGAGGGAAGCAGGAAAGACAAGGTTCTCGAATATGTCCAGCTCGATCCAAGTTTACCGACAACTCCGAACTTCCTGGTGTTCGGCAGCAGTCCCACAGCTGGCTGAGTGATCAGGTGTTCCGTGGTCGACACCAGTCACTCTCACAAATAGCCTCATCCATCCTTAACTCCGATCTCGCTCGCACAAATCGTTCGGCAACAATCGGTCGTGTGTGACCGTGCTGAACTCGTCGACGACTGCGAACATCTCGCGTGTGTGAGGAGTCTTCACCTTCGACAGAATCGTGTCGGACGCACCAGCGTCCAAAGTTGCGTCTAGCTCGGCATTCTCACTTTTAGCTCGTTCGACGTCTCCCGATAATCCACTGCCCTCTTCCTCGTCCCTCGCAGATTGTCGCTGTCTGTCCGCAGGTGCGATGTGTCCTTCCACGCTGGATTGAGAACAGAGCGATGGATGAGTTGATCTGAAGTTTGAACGAGTGGATGTGCACAAACTGCTGTGTCGGGAACATCACCTTCAGTTAATTAATTTGGCGCCACAATCGAGAAAGGATGACACGTCGTGTGGAGATGTACCGAAATGCCTTTCAGGCTCCATACGAATGTCAGTGTCGGAGCTCCCAGCACAAACACGATCCACACTCCCTAACACTGAAGCATCGAGTCGTGCATTCGTTTCACTCCTCTTGTGAACAAGTGACATGAGCAGTTCTTTTCAATCCAAAGGCAATCATCTTTTGGCATCGTCAGACGACATGGCCGCCAATTCGACAATTCCCAAAGAACGAGATTTGTCCGATAGACCGAAAGTCAGCACAGACAAGATTGTGCGTGACTTTGGTCAATCCTCAAACCAACAAATCTGATTGGAATGATTGCGGGAGATCTGATACCGAAAACTGCGAGAGGGCAGGACGACCTTGTGGATGAGACATTGGTTGGAAACGATTTTGAGATAAGAACACATTCAGAATGAATGATCCAGAAATACTGACATCAGTTGACATCAATTGATATATCCTGCACGTCTGCTTCTGTTCGGATATTCGCACATTGGCCGTCACGGTCAAGTTGAATCGCTGAAACGATGAGTCGGTCTGATGGCAAGACTTTTGAAAGCTCAAATCGGAGGTGTCCAAAGATCGATAGAAATGCTCATTTGCCCAAAACTCAGTGGATTCGATCAAAAATGTCTTTCTTCTTCTTCTAACCTCATCTGAACTAAATGGTTGTGAATTGTCCAGATTGGGCCATCGTAGAAGAATTCATTTTTTTTGATTTCGAGAAAAAACCATTGTCTAGTTCTGATTGGTTCGATCGTTTGTTTGGTATATCAAACAACGTCCAGAATATCAGCGCCCAAGTTTGACACATCACATCGTGCCATTGATTTGAAACTCAGTGTCGGAATTTTCGAATCCAGCGTTTATACATACAACAGTCAGATTAAAGTGAGAGAAACAACGATATACATTGTTTGGACGATGCACGCTTCGGAGAATGAGCAACCATGGGATGATCGAATATGAGCTGTCACAAAGTTGAAGTGTGGGAAGATCTTAGACTCACTTCTCCAATAATCCTTAAATGGAACATTGTTTGACGAAATCTACTTCCCCTTCTTCTCTATTCGGATTGGGTGAAGTTATACGTTGTCAAATTCAACACTCATCGAGAATGTCTGTTGATATGTTGTGTTTTGTTTATCTCTCTCAATATCCACTCTGATCGTGATTATTTGACTTTATCACCTTACTTCGACCTCTTATTTCTTGTTTCTTCAAATTCAGTCTTTTCAGAATCTTTCAACAGTGACAACTTCCAACATTCAAACTGTCTCAATCACTCTGAAACTTCAACACAGATGATTCTGTGCTCACCATGTCTGTTCCATTGTTACATTTCAATCTTATTTTGTGAATATTTCATCTGTTTGATCATAATATGAAAAGTTATTCCTTCAACATCAGCAACTCATTGTTCATTTTTTTCTTTTCCGAGGACTTGGTAGATGCCTACAGACACGGAGCAACTATTGGGCATGAATGATCAAGACATATCTGCCATCAATTGCAGATTAGGTCTCGAGCAAAGAGCAATTTTGATTGTGAGAAGAATGCCCATTTTGTGGTTTCGTATTGAATGTGCCAGATCTGCACGTCTCCCACTGTGCTTCTCCAACACTCCACAATTTGATCAAAGAACTGATGATCTGTCAAGAGTGTCAATCAGACCAGTCGGAGAGTCCGTGATCAACCGTGTGCTTTCTATGACGATGATCGGATTCAACTTCTCAAGACCGAGTTATCTGAAAGATGTTCAGTGAATCGTTGTGGTCAATCTTTTGTTGGTTTTGAATTCCGTTCCTGTCTCGATCACTTGTTCCTACTTTTCTCTTTCACGAGCTTCCACCAATCTGTGGTGATTTGACACTCCACATCGCATCTCTGCTCTTCTCCACTCGAGTGGGATGGTCTGTCTTTCAGTGTGAGCATGAATTCACGATGGATGCTGATTTTGAATGTGAAGTCTGTCGAGACTGTCTGTTCAACAACACCAAACATCTCTCTTCTCATTCAAACACCGAATCAGTGTCCGAATGTGAACAGAATCGATTCACTTGATTGGACAACTCTCTCACAAAGTCTGATGTCAGAATGGGTGAATGCGGCTGAACACCAAAGAATGAGGTGATGACAGTACACCGCATCTCTCCTCACTTCAGAATCTGTCAAAGATGCAGATGATGTCGCTCTGAAAGATTCACTCTGAAATCGACAGAGTTGAGATTGTTGTCATTGTGGGTTTGTTCTCGTCGTCTTCTGAAGCATCTCATTCATCCAAGAACTCCTTCCAACTGCCGCAAGAGTGACAAGCTACACTTTCTGAAACAGAATGAAGTCATTCTGTGCAACTCGGTCGAGTTGGATCGACTCCTTCCGAACTGTCCTGACAGCGTTCCGAAGATGACGGCACCACAACAGAACGAACACGACGACCAGCCTCTCCTTCTCCACAACTCAGAATTCTGCCGGAGGGAGTGTGCGGCCTGATCCGCTTTTGGGTTTGTGAGATGGATGTGGAGTATGAAGCCCATTGTTTGTTGATTTGATTTTTTTGCTGTTTCAAAAGTGAGATTGTGTCAGAAAGGATTGACACGAAATAAGAGTACCAGGAAACGACGGTGGAATAATCAGAAGTGGCATCGTTCGGTTGTGTTGGAGATTGGAGGCCCACAAGAAATGGTCGATCAATCATGAGGAACATCGTTTTGATGTCACAACACCATTCTGATCGTTCCACAGTCTTTTCGTGAATGCGGTGAGGATGAATAGAGAACAGACACGTGTCAGTTCGAGTCAGAGAATGGAGATCAAGAAGTCAAAGTTGACACGAACCGCGTTTCTGTTCCATCGAGGTCTCGTGAATCACCAGAAAAGTGATGAACAAGATCGAATTCTTCTAATACACACACTGAATACGATTGAGAGTGAAATATGGTTTCAGAATGACAACCGAATTGCGATCATCACAAAAACAAGTTATGGCCTCAACAGAGACCGTTCTCGATCTTCCCAGCTTTCTCCACAGAATGGCCTTCCGCATCAAAACACCCGCTCACAGTGTGACCACTCCTCTCTTCCATTCCTTCCAGATTGGATTCTCGTCAAGAACATCCTTCCTCCACTCACTCCCCATCTTGCCTTCCAACACTTCCAAACACACTTCGGGCCTCTCCAACGCCCCGCTGACCCCATCTCCGACAAGAACACATTTCTGTACCTCGAATTCCCTCCCACCTCCACCACTCCCCAGACCCTCCTCCGAAACGGGCCTGTCATGGTCTCCTCTTCTTCTTCTCATTTCCAGGCCATCCGAGGCTGCCACGTTGTGTTGTACGCCGTCGAAAAGACAACTGTGCTCGACCTCCAGCTCCTCACCAAAGACACCGACGCTGTCCGACACGCTGTCCACGCTGCCCTCCAGTCTGCCCCTCCCTTCTCACTCTTCCTCAGAAACCATCCTTCCACAAACAGCAAATACACAATCGCCACTGACCCTTTCGACCCCACCAGCTCCAACTTCCGATTCCATCGCCATCTCTTCGTCCTCTTTTCCGACCGACTCTCCACCGAGGCTGCTCGCGACATTCTCCGCCAGAACGACGCTGTCCGCACTCTCACAAATTGCCAGTTCGCTCAGCTCAACTCTGTCCTCCACAACTCCATGTTCATGAACTTCGAAGGCGTCGACATGATCAACTCCCTCAAGCCCGACCGCTTCGTTCCTGCCGCCAACATCTTCATGAACGCACTCGAAGAGTTCTTCAAAAGGCAGTGGCCCATCGAGGACGGCGGCGTCGACAAACTGGAAGTGTGGATCCGGTCAAACGCGTTGTCTGGAAAGGCTCGCCTCGCTTTCAAGGAAGACCTTGCCGGTCAGAATGTATGATGGAATTCCGATTTTTGAGAGTGTTTTGCATCGATATCTTGCATATTTTATCCAACTTGTCCATTTTCATGCCGTTTTCGATCTCAAGCTTGTTCAGTCTCTCCTCGCTGTTGAAGGGGGAATAATCCCATTTTCTGTCACCATGGAGATGGAATACATCGGCCGGATGCAAATCACGGGAACACTCTCCGCATTCAACAAGAAGGAAGGAGCAGGAGAGGCGCGAAAGTTGTTGAGAGGAAAGAATCGAACGAGGAGAATAGGCTCATCCTCGAGTCGTTCAAGCCGCCGTCGACACAACAACGTTCACAAATATCCGTCGGGATTGAACCCAAGAGCGCAGCAGTTCGTTCCACAGATGGCACAAGGAATTGATTCGACCCAACATCCGATTTTGCCGAAGATCTCCTCAACACCTTCTCTTCTCCCCTTTCTTCCAACACTGCCCCCTCAACTTCCCGCAACAAGCATGATGGGATTCCCACTTCCGTCTCCTCTTTCTGTGAAAGAGAGAAGAAGCGAGAAGAAAGAACCATCGACTGATATTCCCAGAATGCCCGCCCGATTGATGGAGGGAGATGATTTTGAACTTCTTTTGGGAAGCACATCAAAATCGTTCCCAACAACACCTCGGGCGTCGGACATTTTCCAATCTAACGAACTTTCGTCACAATTCTCTTTCCGCCCCGACACCCCCTTGTCTGGGTCGTTTCTTTCGTTTGAAGACGATGAAGAAAGCACGTTTGATCAAGTAATTGATTTCTACAACTTTGATTCGCATCCCCCCACACCTTCTCCTGATAGTCCCTCCACAAACCCGTCAAAAATATATAAACCCGTTTTTATTCGGCTAGACCCAGAATTCGTACTATAGTCGAAAATTGTTTTCATATTACCACTAATAAACTCATTGACAATGGTAGTTTGAGAGAAAAGTGTCCATGCAATTGATCGATGAAATGAGAAAGAGTCCAATGAATGGGGAGATGAAAAGAATGGATCACATCCACTGGCTTTCAGGCTTGCACTCTGGTTGTCCTGTCTGGGTGCCTGTCCAGCTGGCTGGGGGATGTTCGACCCGGTCTGGCGAATGCCCAGTGTTGGTGAGGACGTTGACAGAGTCTTTGGGGATGAGACTTGGAGACTGTGAGGACGTCCGCGTCTGCGACAGTCGACGGGACAATCCCCGAGCAGAGCCATTTCTACTCGGACGGCAGTGTCTGTGGCGGGTCAGCTTCGTCTCTCTGTGAAGTGGAACTTGATGTCGATTCTGACTCTGAGTTCATCTCAGTCTCCTCGTTGTCGTAGGTGGTACGTGTTGATGCAGCGACGATTGACGTTGATCCGAGTGACGAGAGCGTTGGTGTGATGGCGCGTTGTGTAATGAGCGGTTCAAGTACCTCTTGCGGCTCACTCCCCGCCGTCCTTGTATCGAGAAGTGCTTGTTGGGCAGTGTCGCTTGGCTCTGTCCTGTCTTTTGTCGGACTGCTTTTGGTCTTTCCGGAGGAGAGTGCCCGAAGAGCGGGTGGTTGGTCTGCTTCGGAGCAGCCATCGAAGAAGTGGAGGACACCTTCTGATGAGCGGGCAAGGGATCAGCCGAGCGCTTCGCGTCTGCTGCGAGTTGAGAGGAGGAGGGTGTCTCGGAGAGGGTCTCAATTTCCATGGCCTGCTTCATCAGAGCCTCTTGTTCTTCTTCTCGTCTCTTTCTCCGCTTCTCCTCTCTCAATTCCTGACGTTTCATGTCAAAGTCAAAACTTAGGCGAGCGAGCAGCTGTTTTCGTTCGTGCGCCCGCCGCTCTTCTTCCTCCCTCTCTTCCGCTTCGTATGCATCCACGTCCTTCTTCAAGTCCACCATCCACCTTCCTCCGCAATCGTACGCACCGCTGCTCTGCCCCACTTTGCCAATGATGGGAGTCATCGGGGTGGCCCCTCTGAACGGCACCTTCACCTTCCCCGCCCGCTCCCACACAAATTGTTGGATGTCGCGCTTCTTCATCGTCCGAATCTCAGTCGTCGACGATCGAGATGTCGACCATCTCGCATTGCGACAGAAGTAGAACGGTGGAAGTTGACTCTGGTGGGAGAATGATGAGGGATAAGTTGGACTTGATGGTGACTGTCGTGTGTGAAGTGACTGTCAATTCGACCGGAGACGGGATGACCTTCTTCATTTTCGGTGGAACAGAAAAGGTGAGAGTGAAGGAAGGCAGCGAGTAGATGTGAACAGTTGGTTTGGAGTGTGCCTTCTCTTCCTTCTTCTTTTCGTCGGGGAGTGGCTCCGGTGTAGTGTCTGGGACGGTCTCTTCTTTGAAGGTCGAGAGGGGCTGCGTGAGGATGGTGACTTTCCGCTTCTTGACGAACAGATTCCCTTCCTCGTCGTCTTCTGCTGCCTTGGGTGGCTGTTCGTTGAGTACTGGCGGTTCGGGAGCAGACACTTCCATCGAGATCACTCGCTCCTCCTCGTCTACCTCGATAGACCATTTCACCTTAACCACCAAATTGATGTTCCGTAGAGCAATGACGGCGTCTGACAGACTGAGCGGAACTTGGTCGCTCTTGTTGACATGCGAGAGAGGGATCTCGTCGTGGTTCGTTGGCAGCTGGCGTGGTTTCGGAGCGGCGAGGTTGGACGAAGAGTGGGCGAGGAAGGAGCTCGCAATGGGTGATGATGTTTGAGAGAAGCTTAACGATCGATTGGAGACACGAGGAGAGGATGCGAGAGAGCGGGCTTTGGTGTGCGAGAAGGAAGGGATGATGGGGCTGCGGTCGGCCCGTTGGCTTGGGTCGGCATGTCCTCCTCCAAAAACCCGTGTCCTACGGGAGGACACGGGTTTTTGGCGCTTAATTAGGCGATGAGAGGGTTCAATTCAAAAAAGCATGTAGATGATGTGATACGATGTGTAGCATTACTTCTACAACACAAAATTCAATTTTACGTTCATTTTATGTGAATCTGAAGCGAAAACGGTGAACTTTGTTCGAACAACAGAAATTGAAAAATGAAGGTCCGATCAAGATCTTGATTCGTCAAAATGCTCGACTCTGACCATCACCATTACAAATTGAGAAACATTGAAGACATTCATGTTCAGGGACCTGAGAAGGATCTGATCGATCAGACCTTCATTGATCAGACCTAATTTTTGTTCTTAACAAACTGTTTCATTAAAAGAGAGTTTACTTTCGAAAAAAAACTGTGAAATGAGCTAATCGACCATTTGAGAGGCTATCTGGTCATCATTTATTGTTTTTTGCTTAAATTGAGCCGGTACGATGAAGAAAATGAAGTGATAAATTGGAAAAAGAGGAAAATCGATACTCCTAATTAGGAAACGGATCAGACCCCCACTTCTGTGAGGTCTGATCCATGATCACACCTCATACAGTAAACTACAGACCTGATCAGGTCCCTGTTCATGTTGTTGTTTTGATGGATAATCAGATAAACACCGGATTAGAGGGCGGGAGCAGCGAATACTGACCTCGCATCTCAACGGCCGCTTCACCACTCCACTCGTCGAGAGGGCAGTCATTCTTCGTTCGGAAGTCAGTGTCTCACGACAGACATGTTGTCTCCTCTTACGGCGTCAATGAAAGAGTCGGTGTCTCCAGCAGGAAGATCTGGCATTCTCACGGTAAGATGTTGGCTTCAATCACGGTGTAGTCACGCACGCATCATGTGGATCGGTATGGCGAGGAAGGATATCTTTATTTTGAGGAGGACGAGGGGTGAGAGAGAGGTGCCACACTGACGCCAGATCTGAAGGGATATGGTAAGAATGAGAAAGAATCAAGGAAAATATGAAAGGGGAGACGAAAAAAATAGCAAAAAAGATGAGAAAGGCTCAGTAGTGAATGATTAAGGACGAATGAAAAGTTGGTTAACTGAATCGACTTCAAACACATTTGTGCCCGCTTTCTTTGATTGTTCAGCATCCACCTTCCACTGATGTTTGAATAAGGCTAGTGAGATCGTACAAAACCCGTTAATCGGCTTCTCTGCGAAGATCGACATAGATCCCATCAACACAGGTAGTATGCGACCAATGTGAAAGTATGACAGTTTCTGAGTAGGGAAAGGAAGAGGGAGAGTTGGTAGCAGATGAGGAGGGAAAGAAAGACAAGAATCGTGGAATCGAGATCTTCATTGAAAATGGTTCAAAAAATCGTCAAATACTCCAAATTAACGAAGTAATGAGCATACATCGTTCACACCCGTTCATCTTTCCCCCTTAATCCTCAGCACACAGCACACCACTCCCACAAGCAGCTCAATCGCCCGTGCCCTCCTTATCCAATCATCATCGCTAACAAATACGAAAAAAGTCGCCACAACAGACAGTGTTGAGTTGATATCTTTGTCGGTTGGCGTTCCAGACGAATCGATCAGCTTCTGCGGCGCTGACATGAAGGCATTAGTTTGGATCAGAGTTTGCGGTGTCGTCAGCTCGACAGGAAGTGGGATAATCGTCCCGTTCTCCATAATTTGCGCTGTTTTGGATGTTTCGTCCATCCGAAGCGGGGTCACGAAGGGAACAGTGGAATCGGCAGCAGATCTCGCTGTCTGAGCGAGAGTGTCCTCAACGACCGAAATCCTTCGCTCACTCACTCACTCATCCTTCTCCCAACGCCATTTGCGACGATGAATTGACGATAGAGCGGTTGAGCGTGGAGTGCATGCGGAGGGAGGACGCGAGGGCGTCGTCAAAAGTTCGGAGCAGCGGGGTGAACGGGGTAAGGAGTATTTCGATGTAGTAGTGTGAGTGGGAGAGCAGCAGCTGGAGAGAGGGAGAGGAGGAAGCAATGAAAACAGAATTGGAACGACAAAGAATAAGAAAAGGCGTCGAAATCCAGAACGAAAGCTTCTCCTTCCACACATATCATCGTTCATCCGTCGCTTCTCATCTGCTTTTCTTAGCTTGTGTAGCACGTAATTGATGTTCACAGCAAGTCTAAGTTCTCCCTCTTCGTGTTATGATGATTGTGTTGCGTTGTAAGATAGACATGGCAAGTTAATGTGAAAAATGTCGGTGATTCCGAAAAGAGAACGAGAACGATTGCATTTTGGTGCTGTGTCAAAGAAGGATATCAAGGCGAGAAGATGAAAGTGAGGTCAGAATCAGGAGTTGGAAAACTGAAAGAGTGTCAAGATTCACAATAGCAAACCGGGTATTTCCGTTGTGGAGCCAATAGATACTCAAACAAGACACTTCCACGGAGAGAGATCATCAGAAGGCGAGAGATAATATCTACAACATTCCCAACAACACTATGCCGGCGAGAAACCTGAAATGAAGAGCAATAGGTGAGGATAAGGAGAGAGAGAGGAAATTGGAGAAAGAACAACCTCCGAGAGTAAGGAGGGGAGACGGTGCATAGACATGATATGGAACCTTCTCCTCCAAATAACGAGAGGAAAACAAAAAGAACAGAAGACGGAAAGTCACATGAGAAGTTTATCTCCCCCTGATCACATACTGGACAGGGAAGGAGCACATGGAGGGGAGGGGGCGTGCGGGGAGGTGGTTGGGGGAGGGGAGCGCGTGTGAGGATGTGGTTGGGGGAGGGGAGCGCGTTTCGGAGTGGAGTGCGAAAGGAGACGGTTGGGGGTGGAGCGAGTGGTGAGGCGGGTTCCGATGGGAGGGAAGCGGGCCGGTACATCTGACTTATATTTCCAGCTTCACATCTGGCTCGACCAAGCTATCCATTTCATCTAACTAAAGATAAATTGGTTACGAAGAGGGAAAAAAGCGAGAAGGATACATTGGTTCGAAGGCCGGCATATCTCATTTCAATTTTCCCACTTCACAAATCAGTACGATCAAGCTATCCATTCCTCCAACTAAAGAGCAAGAGGTCAAAAGATGAGAGAACAGAGACAGAGACACGCATACTTAAGGATGAAAGGTACATCATTCGAACCGCAGTTTCGGAGTTTGTGGAATTATGTGTGGAGACATGGGATGTGCGGCAGATTGTGCAAATTGTTTTGAAAACAAAGTCGATGTGATAATACACAAAGGGGAATGCATCCCACCGACTTTGTGTATGTTTTATTTCCTATATTCTGAAAGGGGAATGAGTTCGATGAAAGCGACCATTTTGTGCATAGTCCCAGAGAGTGGTCTGTGGGAGGAGTCAAAGAAATGACAGGATGAGTCGGCGAGAGAGACGGAGGACGAGTGTTGGCTTGGAAGTCCTTCCCTTCCAAATGAAGATTGTGTTCTCATCTGAAGGGAATGAATGTGGGGAACTCAAACGGTCTGGAGGCAATTATCTGGTGGAGGCTGGGAGGAAATGAGAAAATGGGATTGTGATATGACCACGAAACTTGGACGAGTTAGATGCTTCGGGCTAGTTCACCTGAGAGTCATCTGGTTCTTTCCTTCTGTCATTTTTGTCTTGAGCTTTCTCGAGTCGTTTATGTAGTCCGATTCTGTGAATTGCTAGAAGCAGCTCGGGCTTTGTGTGATACCTTGTTGTGCCAATTGTTCTTCTCATTCGTGCAATTTCTCGCTCGCAGGATGCTTCGGATGCAGGGGTGACTTGTAGTGCACACGCAAAAGTGAAAATTGAGCGATCAGTTTGGCGTTGAGGAGAGTCTCGTTCTGAGAGAAAAGAATCGAATTAAATTCATTGATCCGGGCATTTTCACGCCAAAAATCGTAACAGCTTTCGTTTAGTGAGTGATCATACGGAAACCGTTGGCGTCCTTCCAGCCATCCCGCATAGATGCTCACCAGCTTGGAAATCGTAGCACCATCTTGAATGGACAATGATTCTCGCAACATCTCCCGTAACATGTGATAGATTTCAACTTTCCACTGTCGATTTTGAATTGACAGAAGAACTGAATTCATCCCCATAGGCGATCAATTTTCGGCAGGTGTGATTCCATCATCGGCAATCGTCGTATCATCCAGATCGATTTGCATAGTTTCTTCATACTGCGCTGGTCCAATGTGATCCTGAGCGTGGTGTGATTGACCATCATCTTCGACATCAATGATTTCTGTTTCAATTTTCGTTTGTGATTCTTGATATTGTCTGGAACGGGGAACATCTTTTTTTTGTGAATAGTCTGGGTCCACTCGCCATTCTTCACTATCTTCTGTCTCGTCATCATCATACATTCTTTGCACGGCGATGGCCATTTTTTGGAGACATCTTCTTCGAGTTGGACGAGTTTCTTCTGTGAGGTCAATAAAGGTTTGCGTTATTGGTGGGTGATGCGACGATGGGAATTGATAGTTCTGTGAAGGTTTCTGAAAAGACATCAGTGGAAAATTGTGTGAATTGGTGGATTCCGGAAAAATCAGGAGAGGATCTCTCTGAAAGAATGTCCTCCCATAGAAGGTTGTGGTGAATGCAAGGAGGGAAAGTAAACCAGCATCGTCGTCAAGGCATCTCGAAAAAATATCCTCCATAGATGCATGGATTGCGCTGCACCATTCTGGAGATGACGAATGCGCGATAGTCCACAAAGTCCCTAAATGATTCATGAGTTGAATAAGAATCGGAAAAACGTCAGCGAGACTGGCGTCATCGCTCTCCATTACTAGAACGCATTGATGGAGGGGAATTGTCAACAAAAACAATGCTTCGACTTCGTCTAGAGAAGTTTCGTCTATTCCCAGTTGGATATTGTTTTGAAAGATTTTGCGTTGCTTGGAGATCCAGATAAGCATAGGAGCAATGGAAATCCAGCGATGGTCCATAAATGAAGGTGGGCGAGTTGAAAACAGTTGGATAACGTTGTTGTGTTGACAACGATTGATGATATCTTTGCCGTGGAGTGCGCATTTCGAATTGTCGAGTTTGATTCATAGCTGTTCTTGTATGCGAGATGCATGAGGTGTACCATACACCTTGAGTGAAATGGTTGAAAGATGAGCGGTTGAGTGAGATGTTGTGTATAATGGTTTCGCTCAGAACGATTTTGAAGGCCGCATACAGATGAAAAGCCACGATAGCCATCTGTCACAATTGATAGAACAAGGGTTTTGAGTTGAGATAGAGTGTCAATTGTTGAACCGATTGATGCAGCTAATATCTCGTTCGTGTGCCGATTTTGGTCCAAATTGTACAAAAGTGGTGGGGAATCTTCCTGAGAGTTCAAGACAACGAAGACATTGTATGATTTGTGTGCTGTTGTTCCACTGTCGATTGCAAGTGAAGTTAAACGGTAGAGAGGGGATGAAAATTGAGTGGAGAAAAGTGTGTTCGAGCGTTCTGTGATGGCTTTTGTTATGGTTTTGCGGGAGTGGTGAACATAGAGACTTTCTGGCCGAGCTAGCGAGCGCTTCTGACCCAACTTGATAGCTTCAACCACGACATTCCGCATTCGATCTCCACTCGCCATTGACAGAGAAATCCCATCGCACGCCACCAAATCTTGAATAGCATGATCGATACCGCTTTGAAGATCGTTTTGCATTGATATTTTGGTTTTTGGTGTCTTCAACATGCGATTAACCATTTCAGGATAAGTAGGTTGGTTATCCAAATTGGTATGTGTATGTTTTCCAGCCTCGTCTTCAGTGCACAGTTTGTAAAAAGCACAAAGTCTCCCGTCGTCATTCACGTGCAAACATTGAAACTTCTTCTTCTTATGCTTCGAAACTGTGTGATCTGGATTTGTTTCATGTGTTTTGGAAAAGAGTTTTCCTTGGATTGTGAGTATTTCTTGATGGGTTAATTCCAGATCTGGGTTGAGTGGATGTAGAAATCTGAAATCAACTGAATTTTGAAGAATAATGAGAAAAGAACATACAGTTTTGCCTGTGGAAGATCGGATGACGTTTATCTTTGAATGAAATACTCATTTCGCAGAGTTGTGTCGAATATGAACAAAATTGTGGTTTGATAGGACAGATCGGGCCACCATAGGACACGATAGGACAGGACAGGACAATTGTCCTCCCTCGATTTTATTGCGAAATTGTGATACAAGTATTGTGAATGCGTCAAATACCTTCCATGTCCTATGGTTTGAGCCCGATTCAGAATTGTCCTATCGTGTCCTATGGTGGGCGGATCGACCCCGTTTGTACAATTTTCGCTATTTTTATCAAAATATGGTGACTAAACACAATAAAAATGATTTTAAAACAGAAAATGTGCATTGTTATCTCAACTTTCTCTTCATTTTTCGTTTCAGGTTTTCACTGACAGATGAGGCAAGGGACAAGTTCAATTCTTGTCATCGGTACTTTTATCCAAATTGTCCTCCTCTTTTTGGCTGTCCTGTAGGACAGGACAAGTAGGACATGCCGACCCAAGCCAATCGGCCCGGGTTCCATTCCACTGCTGGTCCAATGACGAGTCATCCTCTTTCGAAGTGAAGGTGCGTTTTGAGCTGAATCGTGGGAGGCGCAGGTCGGATGAATCAAGTCGCAGTTCGTGGACAGTCTCGACACCCTTCTGGACGGTTGTAGCGACTGCTTTTGGGGGAAGGTTGTTTGGCGTTTGTTGCTTCTTTGGATTCGTCATCACTGTCGATGAAAATGCGGTTCCGGGGCGCTGATGATGAATATTACCTTTTGCAAGTGGCGGGAGGATCACAAGCGGAGAATGATGTGATGGACGGACATGGATGACCTGCCACGGAGTCTTTCGAAGACTAACTTTCAGGGAGGGCGAGTGAGGGAGCGACGGCGTCTGTGTGGAGAGAGACGACTGAGCTTGCTGGAGGTGCACCTGCTGTGGGGAATGTGTGGCGCGGGAAGGCCAGGGCGGACGGGTTGGTTGGTGTGAGCGGGAGGTGACTACTTCCTTATCGAGCCCTGGTGTGCGAGTGGGATAGGAGACGGGCGGGGAGTGAGTTGTTTGGTTATGTTTGTTTCTCCGAGTTCTCAATTAGATCTCCGGAGAACGAATTGATCATTGACTTTTGCGATGCGTTGAGGAGCTTGTCTATCGATGAGGCAATCGTTTGAAAAATCTGTTGTGATGATGGAGAAGAGGTGGTATTTGGCAAATTTGGCATCGATGATCTTAAATTCTGAGATAGAAGATATGATTCAATTAAGTACCCATTATTTGAAAAAGAGTCACAAACATTTTAAATCAAGTTCAGATAACCTAATTACTACAACTGGTTTTTAATACACCACATTTTGACTCCCTACCGAGTTGAGACAACTATTCATTTTATTTTTGAATAAAGACGGGTTTATATTTAAAAACGGGTTTGTGGAGGGTCTATGAATCCGAATGAATCTGTCTCCACATCATCCCGTGCTGCACTCAGCTTGGACTTTTTCGTTTTTGACCTATCTGCATCATTTCAAAAGAGATTTTGCTCTTATTTTGATGTTGATGCACGTGACAGACAAGGCACACGATCTCTCGATTTTCGAGCTTTTTTCCTCGTTCGAGAACTCTAATTCATCATTTCTTCCCCTTAACACACCAGTATTCGTTTTCTTCAACTTTTCTGTCACTCTTGTGCTTCTCAAGCACTCTCAAGTGCCACATTTGAATCATGAGAATTGAACAATCGAACTCTGACCTATTGTCGCTCCACCATGCCAAATAACCTTTTCACACTGTTCAATCCAATTCAACAATACATAAATCACTTCATTTCACCACCATTCCTGAGACACACATCGTAATCGAAGTCGCTTCATTATTCTTCTCTGGACAGGCCAGCTTCATCTGAGAAGTAATGAGAACGAACGATTCTTCAACAGAGTATACATGCAAGTCTGTCGCGTCAATCACATCTTATCACTAAGTTTATTTCATTGGAATCACAACCTCGAATGAAAGAACCGCTGTCCGGAAGAAAACTCCAGTGATTTCTGACTTCAAATCGTCTTTAATGGAGATTATCAGGATTTTGGAAAAGATTCATCCTTTTTTGTCCACTGATTGTTCACATTTTGATGATTATTCTCCTTGTTCTGTTTTCGGATTGTGGTCGAGTGGCGTGGTTCTGATGATCACCATAAATCCCAATATACATCTATTATGTGCTTCATTCCCCATTTTTGGACAGTATCGCACATACAGTGTTGTATCGCACCAAAATGAAGGAGATGGCTTCATGAAAGCAATTCGATTTGTGGGTTGATATTTGATCAAACCTTATTTCGAACTTAATCGTTATTACCAGGCCACTATAGCAGATTTTCATGGCTATATTGGCTTCTTCATTCATCGCCTTGTGCAGCCACATTTGCACTGATCTCCCAACAGTCTATATGCAACACTCATTTGGATGCCCGGTTACGAATGCTCTCCTACATGAGAAACAGCACAAATATCCAAGTTACTACACTCCAGCCCGTATGAATTACTTCCGGACACACGTTGGAAAAGGATTTTGGGGATTTGATGCTCCGGGTTTGATCAAAGGAGTGTTGTGGGGATGGACTGAGGACATATCAAAACCGAACGGCGGTGCTGTGGTGGGTTCCAACAATGTCCCCGATGTTGGAGCCGATTCCTTATTTAGCAGATGCACAGATATTTCGTCAGATTGGACCAACTTACTTCCAGGTGAGGCAGTGTGGAACAAAGGACACATTGGAGTGTACCTCGGAGAGAAGAAGGTTGCAGAATGTAGTGCTTCATGGAAGAATAAGTGCCAAATCTCAACAATCTCCAACCTTGGCGCCTTGGCCGGGTTCAACACTCGCGCGTGGACAAAACACGGCCAACTTCCTTCTGTAACTTACTGATATACTTCTCTGAGGTTGTGTCATACTACCGTCCTTTTCCGTTCTCATTCCTTATTGCATTACTTTTTCCTCTCTCAACAGGAATTGATCGCCAAGACGCCTTATCCCACTGCAAATCACTTCTCTATCCAGTTTTCTCAATCTCAACTTTCTTTGATATGTTCTTTCCCGATCCATTTCTCGATAATGAGCTGGTTTGACGTCTTTGATGCCCATAATCAATCAATGGAATAGCTTGACGCTGGAATTCTTCCGACTCATGAGGATATTATCAGAAAAAATGGAATCTCACAAATGAGAGTAGTGTGGGTGTGGGATGTTATAATCTCGAAATAGTTGGATTGATAGTGAGATCAATTTAGCACATCTTAATCTTTTTGCAGACCTTGGATGGGTCGAGGAGCTTGACCAACTCACGGAGGGCCACTTCGATGACTTTCTCACCGATATCGGCGCCTGGACAGATTGAAGAGAGAACAAAAAATTGGTGAGTTCGTTAACGGATAAAGAGATAGTAAAACACTAAAAAAACAAGTCCTCCTGACAAAGATAAATGTGTCGATGTTTGTTTTGATATTCGGTTTACATACAGGCATCCTTGAGGAGTTCTGGAACCTTGGTGCAGGCCTTGTTGCGGATGAAGTCCTTCAGGTATTTTCCACCATAAGTTTGGACAAAGTTCTCAGAGGCTGTGACAAGATCCACGCAGATCTCGCACTTGGTGGCAGAGTCGAGCTCTTCGAGGGTGTATGGGTACTCCTCGTCGAGAGCGTACTCATCGAAGTCATAGTCATAGTCGAAATCCTCGTTCCACGAGAAGGCGCTGTTAATCAAAGCGAGAGCAAGAACAGAGAACATTTTCCGAGTTAAAAAACGAGAGGCGAAAGGGGATTTTTTCAACCCCTTATTTTGGTCATCACTCAATTCCATCTTCTCATGAGCTTGCGTCTATGTATCTCTCCAATGGTGACTTAATCATTTCATTGCATTCTGAATCAATTGTTGGATTGAACGACAGTACAACCATGATCCTTTAAACTCAAGTGGAGCAAGCTCAACATATATCGATCTATCCTTTTGTTCACCGAGCTCATACAATCAGATTGTTTGACTATGCCTCTTTCAAATCTGTTTTACTGCATTTCAACCAATATTGATGACGAAATTGTCGACTCAACTAATCCATTCTTTCTCCTTGTATATGGCATGATCTATCTCCGAACAACAGTACAGTCGATAATATACTTGATTAAACCTTTATTCCACTTTTGAACTTCATACTCCACAATTCCACTGATCACTTTCTGTGATGACAACGCGAATCTGTCAAATCTCTTGATAGCCAAAAATGAAGTGCCATGTTCTTGTCAATCATCGTAAAATCTCATTTACGTGATGATTACATTGGATTAATCAGTTTTATTTCAGTATATATTGCTCTAGAACAGTCATCCTCAAGAACGTGCTCAGTGTGTTAGGCAACAATTCATGGATTTGCAACACTAAATTCTCGATATATATATTCATTGAAACCAGAAACGTTCCTTTTTCCGATTCAGAATTCAGTTTATGTTTCAATCCAAACGTCATTCAAAACTCAAAATCCAAATCGTCGCCAGAAATTTTCCCACACTTGACCTTCTCGGAGTATACTGAAAATCTTCAAAAATGATGGTTTTCACAATTTTGGGAAAACTCCACGACCCAGTTTCAAATTATTTCGGTGTGCAGATACTTTTTTGTACTCTTTCGATTTCTCTTGATTTCGGATTTTGTACTTTAAAAATCTCCCATCTCCAGAAATTTATCTGTATATTCCTGGAAAAGATTGTTTGAACTGGATATTTGCCCTATAGATTGAGAACCAGTCGTCCAAAACAAACAAGTGATTCGATGAAATCACACAGAAGAAAAATTCGAGATTCATCGATGCTTTTCTCTGGAGAAATATCTGAAACGATGAAATGATATCGTGAACATCACTCTGGCCCACTTTTCCACCAAGGTTGTTCGTTTGTTTTAAAACTCCTGACACAGTCGAGTTATTGAAAACAGATATAATATTAGTGCAAATCGCATAATATAACTCAAATCGAACGAAATAATGGGGGAAAATCTCAACAGACGATGGTAAGATCCGACGAATCGGGGCCCGTACAGCGGAAAATGTAAAACTGCAAGGACGAGATGAGATGGCACTGAAGTTCAAACATGGTTTATTCTCTTCTTTGGGGAGTATGCTAGTGTTCTTTTAGACGCTCACAACCAAAACGGCTTTATTGGTTTGTTTGTGAGACAATTGTCCACTTGGGGGATTGATCGGATCTCAATTATTAAGACAAGTTTCACTTGCCTAATTGGAATTTCACGAACAAATTTGGAGACAAAACAGAGAAATGTGGAATCATTATTAAAATGGAACGATGAACGGAGAAAAGAGTGAAAAGTGAATTGTGACAATCCACAGCGGCCCGGCTCTTTCGAATTGATTGAAAATCAGAAACCGACAAATGTGAATCGGTATCTTAATCACAAATCTCGTCATGTTTTTCTTCTTCCTTCAAGTTTAAGAGTGAGAGATTGTTGCATTCTTGCTCGAGTTGCACATCTTGCTTTAACAATGGAGTATGAGCATTTTCCGACTGAGACATCTCAGAAAAGGTCTGGTTGGGTCAGAAATCAGAGTTGGAATAACAATGGATGAAAGGAAGGAGACATTCATTGCTTTCAAAGACTCACAGAAATCACTTCCATTTCGCATGCGGTGATCCTCCAAATTTTCGTATCCGACCGAATTTCTGCATTCAACAGAATACATCTTGATATTTGTCTGTGAATACACAATTTCAGCGAAAGTGGACTGAATGAGAGAAAGCAGGGCAAGAGAACGGCGAGATATCATCATACAGTCTGAAATAGTTGAGTAAAATGGAGGACACACAGTATATTTGTGGAGATTTGCATGGTTTCATCGAAGTGCAATTTGACAAATGGTTTCGGAAAGAGTCGTTTTCACTGAAGATTGACTGCTATACTTGTATTTGGGAGAGTGTTGTCAAAAATGTCGGAAGATTTAGAGACTGTACAAAAGAAAGCTGAACAAAAATACAATATACACCGTTGATGTGCAGAAAAGTTTCATCTGTCGTATCAAGTTGAAATATTTTTTAGATGTGATCAGAAACGTATTTTGAAGTACGAAATGACAAATGATGCATGCGGTGATAATGACAGTCGGATGGGCTCGATGGATGGAGAAAGAGAAGACGATCATCCCATGTTGTTTGTTTTTCTCGACACTTCGCCACGATTGTTACTCTGCGTCTATTTTAGGAAAACTACAGATGAATCCAAAGTGGATAATGAATCAGATTTGAGATAATTATTCTTCCGTCAGACTTGCAGTTTTGCATCTTCCGCTGTACTTTCCGCCTCATTCCCTGCCCGTCGAAGCGAGAGTTCAGGCTCTTATCGGCACAATTACATAGAGATGTGCGTGGGTGATACCATCAGAGAGTTCGAAGCGTGATAAATAGATAACAGATGCGGTTTATTTGATAGAGTTGCGGTCATTGATCCTTCCACGGAGCCAGGTCCCAAACTTCCAAATTTTTGATTTCCCATTCTTCAGTTCCACCGAGTTTTGGGCAATTGTATGTTTCGCTTTCAGAACCTCGCCCTTTGTTTAGGTCTTTATCGATCAGTATCGCAGCTGCATTCCCTCCACCAACCATCAACTTCTGCCCATCAAAATAAACATATAGCCGGTTTTTTCCTCCGGCGTTATGGACAAAGACCTTATTTGGCTTGAATGGCTTGACTTGGAACACGAATGCAGTGGCGTTGCCGACGAACGAGGTTGTGGGTCTGAGTGGGATGGGAGCATAGTAACCAAAACAATATCCGAGATTTGTGTGGATGATGGTTAGAGTAGGGTTGAGTGTTGATTTGTAGGCTTTTTCGAGCATGATGAAAGAGATCCCATCGAAGTTGGATGAGAAAATGCGAACGAGGGAGTTGAATCTGACAGATGATGGGAAAGCTAATGAAAGCTGTAAAAAGTGGATTTCTTGGAGAATTTGAGAAGGTTTGGAGTCCGGATGGAACAGTGGGGACGATCTTAAGGCCATGACCACCTGTTTCAATTCATCGATGTCCACAGGATTATCCAAGCTTGACTGAAGAAGCATTCGCACCTCTTTTTCCTTTTCGAGCTGTGCATTGACTTGATCAAAGAGGGCTTTCTCATCAACGGACACTGCAACCTTCCTATCTCGATGTGGGAGACCTTCTGCATCAAGATATATATCTTTTTGTTCCTGACGGCGTGTGGTGAATAGATTAGGCCGATGGCGAGGGAGAGACTTCGAACGTGAAAGAGATTTCTTCTGTTCTGGTTTGGATCGGTTATTCATGCCAGAGCGTTCGGGGATAGGGAGAGGATTCAACCCAATTCCGTATTTATTGATCCAGGTTTTAACTACCTTCTTTTGGAAATTCTTTGCCAAATTGCCAGTGATGAGGGGCAGTTCAATATGTGATTGTGAGAGAATCATTCTTTTTCCACCTTGTGGAGAATGTGTGGGCATCGAAATTACAAGACCAGTATCTTTGTCTAAATGTTGTTCATATCGAGGAGGCTGTGATCTTGTAAGAGACTTTGGATGCGGGTTGGAAGATCCGTACGAAGTTCTCAACGAAATTGGAGTGTCGTTTGTTTTTGGGAGTAAATCAGTCGTTTCATCGGATTCAATAGGCAAAGGAGGTGACGAAGCAGCAAATGAAACACAAGATGGTCGGTTAGTTGTAACGAAAATAGAATCATGAAAAACTGGGGGTGCGGGTTCAGCAGGTTTCCGATAAGGAATCAAGGAAGAAGTTCCAGAATCAGCTTCAAATGGTCCAAACGGAAGATGAGTAAATGTCGCAGTTGAAGACGATTCTGTTTTGTGAACTTCGGGCGAAGCTGCGTGAAGATCAACAGGTACATCGAATAATTCACCAATGGAATGATGGAAATTATCGTATGTCGCTTTAACAGTCAGAGATGAACCAGATGTGAATGTTTCTGTGTTGTCTGCAAGAGAGGAGAAGACCATGACATTTGTCTGCATAAGTGAGTCATCAGTCGTCAATGAGTTGTCAAACATCGTGCTTGGTGATCGAGCTAGATGTTTCTTTTTTCCTTTCTTCGGAAGTGAGGTAAATCCCACAATCGATGCCTTGATCCCATCGAATGAGTTTTCTGATGGTTGTGTATGCGCTGATATGCTATCTGCGGATGGGGAACTTGGGTAAGTTGAAGGCAGTGGGATGGGTTCGAGTGAGTTGAGTGTAACTTGTGATGGTGGCCTCGGAAAATGGTCGGTTCGTGGAGAATTAGCGTGAACAGTAGAAGGTGGATAAGATTGTGGTTCATTGGATGAAGGTGAGACAGTCAAATCTGAAAAAACCTGATTGGGAACTTAAGAAATGATTTTATGAATTTGTAGAGAGAAGAGTCGATAAGGACGAAGGAACACAAACTTACTGGTGGATGGATAGAATCGGTTGGATTTTCAGATTCCAATCTCGCTGAGTTCGAACAGGATGAATCCTGATCTGAAATGGACAAATCTTGAATGGACGTCATTTCTGAGATCAGCACCTTAGTTTTTTTCTCGAAAATTACGTTCCGTGAACAGTTGTGTGGATGGCATCACACCCAGTGAAAATCCCGGATATTGAAGAATGTATGATCCTCATATCTACTTCATCGTTTTCAGTCGACGATGAAGGTAAATACAGCCTCTTCTTTCCTCACCGTTCCTCACAGCTGGTATATGCATCAAGGACATCCCCACGTCCGTCAAAGAGCTGGATATCCGTACTTATCTCCAAACATTTGGGGGAGTTATCCGGAAATTCCATCTTATCCGAAATAAAAAATCGAAACGAGTTGAGTCCTGTCTTGTGTTCTTTGACTCACCTGAAACTGTCCGACGAATTGTCTCAGCGACACCATTCCATGTCTCCTCTATTCATTTCTAACCATTTTAGATCATCTCGCACTGTTTCGTTCGAATCAATCAAGCCGATCGCACCAAAACGATCCTTATCCGTGTTCCAGTGACAATCCCACCGGAAGAAGAATCAGAAATTATGAGCCTTCTCAAACGATCCCAGAACAATGAAGATATTGTCTCGATTGACCACACTTTCGAAACGCGCACAAAGGAATGGCTTGCATGTTACAAAACTCGTCGAGATTCAGTGATTGCCAGGAAAAAGATCGCACAATATCGTCACAGACATGGTAGGCGATTGTGGGAGATTCTTTATCCGAATATCGGTTGCTTTAACAATGTTCTGCATATCCAGTTCAACCCACCGTCCATTCAGAAACGACCCATAACTCTCCAGAATCTTACAGCATTCTATTATTCAATTTTGGGGTTTTTCAGTCGCTATGAATGCTCAGAAGTTGAAATCCATGTCCACCGAACAGAATTCAAAGGATACGGAAGAATCTTGTTCAAAGAGTCGCTCAATGGAGGAAGACTGGCCGATCATTGCTTGTCAGAGGTGAACAAACTCATCCCACAAGTAACTTTTCCAATTACTGTTGGTGAGGGTCCAACTCAACTTACTTTGAATCTATCGTTCACTCTGTCGATAAACAAGCCACGCATTACTCCTCAGCCGCCCACAAACCGGTCAATACTTCCTTTACCCCCAATCAAAGCGACGGATCACATGAGACCACAACCTGCAGTTTCATTCGCAATTCCTCAGCCAGTCCCACAGATTTCACAGAGCACGCCGATTCGTTCATCTCAACGTCACCAGTCGCATCATCGACGTGCAAAATCGATGCCTGATCTCACCCATGGGCCAGAACAAGAATCTGAAAATGAGATCGATAAAGAAGACGATCAAGACAGTGGATTTTCCGAATCGATCCACGAATCCATTCTTGATGACGGTTCCACTCCGGAAAAGTCCAGTTTTGTCTACACATCTGATGACTCGCCTCCCAAAGACGCTTCCTCGTCTGACACAATCCTGTAGTCCATCCCGGACCCATATCCTCCTTTCCATCCGACCATTTCCGTTTGGCGTTTCGCCATGCTATGAGCGTTGGAATCTTGTAAGATTTCGACAGAATTCTTCCTCACATGTTTCTCCGTTATTTTCTCGTTCCTTTGTTACTCAGTCACCTTTGTGAGGTAAGAATTCTCTCCATGACTTTTCTGTTCCTCCAACATTGTTTCCTAAAAGAATTCGGAATGTAACAGGTGAGAACTTTTCTTAATTTCTGAATAAGGGGCTACATTTTATCCGAAAGAACCATGTCCAAACAATATGATGATGCAACCCTCCGCAAAAAGTATAAGAAGATATCGAAGGATGGAGTAGTTACACAGAAGGAAATCAAGAAAGTCATAACCAAAGCCGGCAAACAGATCACCGACGCCGATGCAACGAAACTTCTCAATATGATTGCGGGACCGGGCAGAAAAATGACTGAACAGTCTTTTGTTCAACACATGTCAGGATATCTCCGACAAGGACCTGCATACTTGCCTGGTCCTCCTCCACCAACTCCAGGATATGGAGGTCAGCCTGCCCCAGCATATGGAACACCAGCACCCCCAGTTCAGCAAATGCAACTACAATTGAACAGCTTTTATGCTTCTGCTTGCAGTGATGGAATGATCGACACAAACGAGATTATCTCAGCATGTCGTCTCTTCGGCGTAAATTGTGATGTTCCAACCGCCCAAGGTCTTCTTGGATTTATTGCCGGTCCTGACCGTCGCATTACTCAAGAAAAATTCGTCAATGGCATTATCCAACATGTTCAAAGATTTGCCCCACCCCCACAATATCCTCCTCAAGGTTACCCACCACAAGGTTATCCACCTCAGCCAGGCTACCCCCCTCAGCCAGGGTATGCTCCTCAACCGGGATTTCAACAACCTCCGCCTGGATATCCTCAACAACCGTTCTATCCTCCGCCTCCTCAAGGGCAACCGCAGGGGTATGGAGTTCGTCCTGATATTGCTAATCAATTGAACGGGTATTATATGCATGCTGCCGCTGATGGAAGAGTGGACACGGGAGAAGTCATCGGTGCTTTACAGATCTTCCAGCTTCCATGTGATCCAAATCTCGCAACGCAACTTCTCCAACAAGTTGCTGCACCTGAAGGCCGTATTACTCAAGAGAAATTTGTGAATGTGATCGGCCAACATGTGATGCGTTGCGGACGTTAGAATCAGAACCAGAACAACGACATCATATGCCATATGTTTCGATCATTCTCACGGTCCATTTATTGCAACGATTATTAGATGATTGTTATCTCAATTGCATCCATTATCTTTCTTTGTTCCTTTAATTCATTCAGAGACTTAATCCTTCACATATTTATGAAGTTTTATTCCTTCTCGCAACAATCGCGATCCAAACAGTCAAACCACTGTTCTCGTTTTGATCATTCTTCTAGAGACAGGATTTGGGTGAATAATGAGACTCAGTGCGTTTTTAAGCAAATGTATGTTCGGTACCGATTCATTAAGGGATGATCACACTCTCTCTCCGTTCATTCGTTTCTCTCTCATTTCTCAAAAATATTGGGTTGAAATCCCCGAAACAAAAATAAATCAACTGAGCGATCATGGAAGTGTGAATGACATGTGAAGAGCACGAAATGTGTGATGGCCTGATATGACTTTTAAAGAATGTGATAAAGAGAACAAAGATGGACCGAACAGAAAAGTGAAACATATGCACAAACAATGCATGGATAGATCGCTGGCGAAGATTGTTTGAACAACTACGACGAAAAGAAGATACCCAAAAGAAAGAAACATTGAATAAATGAAGACAAGGATAAGAGAAACTCAGTGTTCACACCAGCTTTCAAGCAGCGTGGAAAGAAGACAGCTTCTCTCCTCTCTGACGTGAAGAAGAGAAATTGGTGAATAAGAGTGTGAGCGGTGACGTGTTGGTGATTTCAGAGTGCTCATTTCGAATTGAAACTAATCATTCGGAATGTGGGTGAGAAGAAGTGCCGGCAAGGAGTCTGTTGTGTGATATGGGGTCTGGATTTGAGTCGGGATGACGTGAGGGATGGAAGACAGACATCGAATGTGATTGTCGATGGAGGAGAGATGAGTCCATCCGTGATTCAATTCGTTGTCTGATGTACTCGATTCCAGAGATGAATTACAGTGACATGATCAGACAGTTGCCTTGACACTAAATAACGTGATGGTATCGACGAGTGAGTATGGATGTGTCCAATCACCAGTCAGTTGTGACGTGATTTTATTGTTCGTGGAAATGGAGAGACGACTTAGTCAGGGCGGCTTTGACGATAACGCGTGGTCTTGATGAGTGAAAATATGGGAGCACAGTCGAAGGAGAGAAGGTTACTGTTGAAAATCGATGACCTGTTGATTGACTTTGGATGCTTCGTCGAGTTTTCGGAAGTGGTCAAGGAGGGTTGTGAGGGCCGGGCGTTCTGAGGGGTCGCCCGAGAGGCATTGCTCAATCAGCTCGCGTGTTGGGGTGTGTGGGATGCTCAACAGATTCGGCCTTGTCCCCGCCACGATCTGGCGTTGTGCATTCTGAGCATCGTGCTCCGCAAACGGCACAACTCCAGTCTCGATTTCCCAAAGAACAAGGCCTAAGCTAAAAACCGCCGCTTTCATCCCATCCACGTTATCTTTCTTCGCAGACACTTCCGGTGCTGCCCATCGTGCATCATCTTGTGTTCCTTGAAGTTTTGAGATGGTCGACTGATTGATTGTTGTGGGTGATGGTTCGATGAGCGTTGGATCTGAAAACGGAGACATCAGATCTTCCTGTTCCTTGAGCTTGACGTCGAGTAGATGCGGACGAGCTTGTGGAGGTGGAGGGAGTGACGCTGGAACACAGTCCATTTTGATGGACACTTTTCCATTCTCGTCAACGACAATGTTGTGCGGAGAGATGTGTCGAAGGAGGAGAGAGGTTGGATCCCGTTTCACCAGTCTGACAAGAAGATCGATCAGTTCCCGTTCGGTGCGAGTTGTGTTGACAGGACGCTGTGACTTTCCATGAAGTCGCTCGTACAGTGTGTCTCTGACTCGAACCACCTTTTGCTCGATCTTCTCCTCGCCGGTCCACACATCCGCTTGAACAACCAATCCTTCATTCCACTTGTTACTCTGTCCGGCAAGCGACAGCTTCGTATCATGCGCTCGAACGGTACTGTCGACAGGGTGTGTTGGGAGTTTGGACTGGTCGACCGTGATTAGACTGGGCTGGACGTTGTTCAGCGTGCCCATTGAGAAGTCGTCGTCTTTCTGGACAATGTCGAAAGGTTGGACTTCATTCAGTTCTTGCTGCGATTTCTCTTTGGCGGCTTTCTGTTTGCGGCGACGACGAAGAAGCAAGAGCAGAATGAGAAGGAAGACGAAGAGCGCAATCAATCCTCCAATCACTGGAAGCAGCCATTTCATTGTTTGTGTTGCTTGCGATTTCCGAATGTCAGTGTCGCTTTTCTTCAGTTCGATCGAGGATGTGCGTTGGTTCATTCCAAACAGCAGACGAGCATGCAGTTCCAAGGCGCGATTCAATTTGATCGACGACGATGCGAGTGTCAGTTCGATCTTCGTTTCGGAGAAGAGTGTGGTGGAGTCTTCAGAAAGAGGAAACCATGTTGCATTGCCTTCCACTCCCTTCTCTTTCTCAAACACTTCCAGGAACAGACCACACGGGATCAGTGTCTCTCCAACCAGAGTTAGTGCGAAGGATGTGAGCTTCGTGTCTGTTTTCACTTTCGACGAAGTGTTGGAGAATGTTGGGATGAAGAAAGGAGCGTTGGCATCAACAGCAGTTGAACTGAACGAGCACTCCTCGCCAATCGACATCCACGCTGACGAACCAGTTGCTGATCCGTCTCCTCCATTCAGACTCCCCACTGTCAGAGTGCCAGACTCACAACGAACGTTCTTTCGAACTGAGGATGTTGATGGAGAGATGGAGTTGTCGGAGAAGGTGGAAGAGTGCACAGAGAGCGAACTGTTGACGATGAAGACAGCGCCAGTGACGAGGGAGGAGAAGCGGCAAGTCTCAACCGAGGCAGATGAATTGGTAATGACGAGGAGGCCTGTGTCCCAAGAACAGATGGATTTAGATGGATCGTCGTTCGATGATGGTTCTTTCCCAGTGAAGTGGCACGAATCAATCAGGGCATCTTGTCCATCAATCAGTGAGAGAAGCGTCGAGCACGATGTGTTCTTCATTTCAATCCCTTTCAGAGTCATCGATTCTGATGTTTGGATCCGAAGAGCCGTTGAGGAGAAAGAAAGCGAGGAGAGAGTCAGACCACTCACATTCACTCTTCCTCCCGAAACAACAAGAAGTGATGGATTGATCGAGCGAGACGAAGAGACAACCACATTCTCAACAATCACTTCTCCATTCTCACAAACCACAATCCCTTCAGATGATTCCAGTGTCGATGAACTCACATCCAGTGTCAGAGCAGACAGCGAGAGTTCATCAGGATAGACAAACACGTTGTTCACAATCTGACCTTTCCCAACCATCTCCAGTCTTCCATGCTGTTTGAATCCACAAATCAGCAGAGGATCTCCATTCATCAGCATTTTGGAATTCAGCGAGACAGATCCAACAATCTCCACATTCCGTTCATTTGTCAATTTCACTCCATCCGAAATCGTTCGGCAGGGAAGTTCCAACGATCCACACAGAGGATGGTCTTCGCTCTTTTCCGTTGTCGACACCAGAATCTTCCCAGCAGAGCGAGGATGGAACTCGTACAAAAGAGAATACGGGTTGAACGAGGAATCGTGAGACCAGCTTGCTGCCTCAACCATCACTCCACTCCAAACACTCGTCTTGTTGAATGATCCTTCCCAGTTCGATCCAACCAATGTTTGTGTGTTTCTTCCTTTCAGTTCAATCCATCGTTGTTCTCCATCTCCACTGCACTCCTCGAACGAGCAGTCTCTCACACTCATTTCAACTGACTCCCCCAATTCTCCCCACAACACACTTCCCTTCTTCATGTTTCCCACAATTCTCTCAAACACGCTGGATGACAGTTCCACACTTCCTTTCGAGTCGATCAGTGCACAGTCTGTCATTTCCAGATCAGTCGCTGACATTCCAGTCACACGAAGGCTTCCTCCCTCAATTGAGATTACACTCTGAGTGATCGGAATCGACGATGTGATCGAACAGGAGGTGAAGGAGAGAGTTCCACACGAAGAGACGAAGAGAGGGTTCGAAGGAGCTGTGGTTGGGAAGGAGATGATCAGAGAGTCGATGGAGAGCGATGAAGCGATGTCGTTGTGGATCTCGTTCACAAATTGACCATCTGGCGTGAAGAGGAGAGTCGATTTCTTCGTCGATCCACAAATCGTGATGTCTCCTTCCAACGAAACAACAATGTCCATCGAGATCGACTCCATCACTCGAATCTTCTCCAAACCTGCTCCAATCAGACGATTCACTCCCAACTCCATCGACGAGCAGAAAAGAAGGAAATGCCCACATTTCGTGAAGGTCTTTCCATTCGAATCCACTTCAACGGCTTCCGAAATCTCAATCAGATAAACAAGAAGAGAGCAATGAACCCCACTCACTCCATCATCTCCCCAAAGTGATTCCGCATTCGTCTCTTTCGTGAAGCTCCCTTCCCAATCACTCGCGTCAATCAGAACATCCAATCTGCTTCCCATCACAAACACATCTGTCGCTTTCTTCGATTCTTCCACTTCTTCATTCCATTCTGTCTTTGCTTCTTTCTTTGTCCGCTCGATCCCAATGTTTGTCATCGAATACGAGAATGTGTTCGTCGAGCTGTTTCGAAGTTCCATCCAGATTGCAGTGAGCAATCCCTTCGCATTTGCAGTTCGAGAAAGTCGTGTTGTCAATTCTGAACTCCGACGACTCACTCACAACTCCCACAATCACTCCTCCTTTCGAGTCTGAACTCACGATGTCTGTGAACACTGAACCATTCACAACCAAACTCCCTCCATCTTCCACTTTCACAACACATCCATCAATCGTTCCCTCTTTCAACGAGATTGTGCATCCCTCCATCTTCAGCTGTCCTATTGCGACGGAGAAGAGATTCACATGTTTCAGAGATGAGATCTCAATCACAAGAGTGTTCAGTGTGACAGACGAACTGACTGCGAAGAATCCCGACGAGACCAGCTCAGTCGGAGAATCTGAAATGATGAGCTTTCTGTCATCTCCTTCGATTGTGAGAGCAGAACTGAATGATTGCGATGTGCTTTGGGTGAGATCTGAATCGAGTTGGATCGTTGGAGAGACAGCGGACGAGAGACGAGCAATCATCTTCGAGAGAGAGGCGCAGGGATAGGCTGTGAATCCACACACTGACATGTCGCTCGAGGTATTCGAGAGATGACCAGCTGAGCCCAAGTCGGCAAAGAACAGATAGAGAGGCACATTTGGAGAATGACTTCCTTCTTTCCCAACAAATGAACGAGTGGTTGTGCTATCTTTGTTCCACGCCAATGAAAGAGCGTTCGTTAGGAATGATTTGGTGAAGGTTGGTCGAGACAGGAAGAGGAAGTCTGAATCTGCTGATGGAGAGGAGCAAGTTGTGATTGTGGTTGACCCTTTGATGGAGAGCGAGGAGTCGTCGGAGAGCGAGAGTGAGATCACTCCTGACGACACTTGACCACTCGACCAGCAAGATTTGAAGGAGATTGAGTCAAGCGAGACACACTGGTCAGAACCAACACTCCCAAACAGAATCGAAGGTGATGACGTCGATTTGAATGCGGAGAACGAGCACAATCTCACTGACAATGAACCAGAATCAGAAATGGAGAACAGTGGAGTCGATCTGGCTTCCTCTTTCGGAAAAAATGAAAGAGATGACAGTTCGATGGGACCAGCTGAAACAACGAAAGAGAAGGCAGAGGCGATGGTCAAGGTGGGAGGTGTGGAGAGTGTCGATGTGATGACAGATCCAGTCGAACGGGCGGCGATGGAATCGGCAAGTGTGAGGGAGGAGTCGATCGAGATTGTCTGGTTCGTCTCGTTCAGATTCTGATGTGTCGTGGAGAGCGAAAGGCAGGGAAGTTGGAAGAGTCCACAGTTCGCGTGATCCTCTCCAGTCGTTCCTTCAACATGCTTGTCTCCACTCCTGTGAGGATACCAGACGAACAGGAGAGATTCAACTGCTTTGTCTCCATCCTTTCCCATCAGTCCATTCTTCTGTTCCTTTTCAAAGGTACCATCAAGTGGAAGGTCTGGCCTCAATGACAGAAATCCCGTAGTTTTGATGAGTGTGCTCAGATCAGGAGCTGTCACGAACAAGTCTGTTCCGAGTGTGGCTGTGTTTGTGTCATCACCAGTTCCAAACTCGACAGCGGTGAACGAGATGGTGCCAGCGAAGAGAGAGGCAACTTCGATCAACACGGCGCCTCCATTTCCAGACGACGAGCATTTCGAGAAGTGCACATCAGCCAACTCAACCACTCCACTTCCCGAAACACACACTTTCAGTCCTCCACCATCTTCTTTCGATGAGCAGCTGACGAACGATGTCTTCGAGTTTGATGTCGATTTCCCAATTCTCAGAGATTTCCCTTCCCCAATCGTCACATCAACAACATGCGAAGAGTCTTCAGAGTGAGCGGAATCGAGCAGACAGGTGAAAGTGCATCCACAAAGAGACAAGTCGCCAGATCCACGAAGGAGTGACGATGCGAGAGCGATGTTGGACAGCGAACAATCAACAAGCTCCACTGATCCAGATGAGGAAATTAGAGAATCGGAAGAAGCATCTTCGAAGTCACAGCTGTGTGATTTGAGCAGAAGAGTTCCTTCAGAAGCGACAAAGATGAATGCGTCCTTGTTTGAGAACAGGAGAGCAGGAAGATCACAAGAGTCGAGAGTGGCCGAGCCAGCTGCGATCGAGATGATGGGAGAGGAGAGTGTCGCCTGGTTCTCGTTCGAGAAGAACGACACTGATGTGATCGAGAGCGTTCCACTGCTCGAGATGGTTGATGATGATGACGACGAGAGCGATGGGAGGACGATGCTGAGGGAGTCGAGAAAGAGAAGACCATCCCCAAGTGTCATCAGACGAGTTCCATCTTGAGATCTCAACTTCGTTTCGCCCTTCTTCCCATCTTCTCCACGAACTCCGATCCTCATTTCTCCAACAGCGATCGTCTCTTCTGAATGTTCCCCTTCTCCAACAATCACTGAAATCATGTCTTCTGTTCCTTCTGTCGCTCGGCACAGTGTCGCTGCATGGCGGAGTGTCTCGCATTTCCTGTCGGGATGCCCACACATCACCGAATCCTCTCCCTCCTTCTCTCCTCCAACCTCTCCCTTCGACACTCGTAGCGTTGCAAACCCAATCCCATCTTTCTGAATTGTCGATGGGAGCAGATGAGGAAAGGCAGAGAGAAATCCACATTCGGTGATGGTGGCTTGGGCTGGATTTGTTGCATAGATTCCAGTGAGTTGCACAACTCCCTTCTTGTTCGTCGCAAAATCGGGAACGACATAGCACTTCGATATCTCGACAGTTTGTGACGATGATCCAGCCACCCTGAGTACAAAGGTGGTTTCTGCATTCGAATCACAGCAGCCAATGAAGGAGCAGTTGACAATTCTTGTGGTGGAGACGTCGGTCATGTGGATGGTTCCTTGTCCAACACCGACACAGCTGTCGAAGACACAGTTCGTGACTTCGTTTGAGAAGTCACTGTGGGCGAGATGAATGGCATGCGCTGCGTACGAAGCCGAACAATCTTCGAACTGGCAGAAATCAGTTTGACTTTGAGATCGTTGAAATGTGATCGCTCCGCCGTGAGCAAAAACACTGTCATCTGACAGGTGACACGTCTTGAAGTACGATTTCCTGATTGTTGCGTCGGAAATGTACCAGCCAGAAACAGCGGCTCCCTGCGTCCTATAGCCAGATGCGAATTGATTCTCGAAGCGACAGGAGGTGATGGAGAGACGAGCGAGGGAACGAACTTGGATCGAAGCACCTGAACTATATGAACACGAACAGTCTGAAAAGTTGGATGAAACGATGATGACTGTTCCAGCGTTGTCAGATGGACCACTGAAGACAAGTGATCCTCCTCGAGTGTGGACTCGATTGGGTTCCGCACCTGGGTTGGCTGGGTCGTCGTGCTCGACATAGTCTTCGTCCAGTGTGTTGCATTCCGTGAACTCGCTTTCTGAGATCGAGACAGTGCTCGCCGATGACATTCTTCCTTCCACCACAACGCCACTCCCCACACGACGCGTCAGGGAAGAGAAGGTCGATTTCGAGATCACGAGAGAGAAGTCTGAGCCAGAAGTGGCTGAGATCAGCCCGACTGACGATGTCATCCATTGGAGAGTGAGCGAGGTCAGAGTGGTTCTTCCTCCTTTCACCTCGAAAAGTGGTTTGGACAGTTCGGCTTCGCCCAGAGAACTCCCATCAATCACACTGTCTGTCACTTTCAGCTCGCCATCTCCACTCAACACGAACAGACTCGATTCAGTGTGAGGAGAGAAGTCGACAGAGGAGATGTCGAGGCTTCCAGTGGAGATGGAGAAGAGAACGGCAGACGACCCTTCGTCAGAAATCGTCGCTTTGATTTCTGGTTGTGATTTCATCACAAGCTTCCTCTGTCCAACCACAACTCCAGAATCAGAGTGAGAGTCGCTCGCGAGCAGGAAAGTGCCCTCAAACTTGCTCGATGTGCGCTCGTTGATTGTCTCAGACATTGTCCGACATCCTTTCTCCCTCATCCAGCAGAACTCCTCGTCCAATCCTTCCCCAGCATCAATCACAATGTCTGGTGTCTGCCTGATCGTGTCAATCGCTGTGCCTTTCCAAGAGATCGCGAACGGATTCGATGTGGACCAAATCTCTGTGACTGCGGACTGTTTCATTTCCTGGAAAATGCCGATTGAGAGATCCGCGACGATATCCTTGTCCATTGCTTCGAACCAGCAATCAGATACGACAGGATTGTCATCCGGTGTTACTGTATACCACTCTGGGAGAGGGCGAACGTTGTCGGTTGCGTTTGCGATGATCAGTGTGGTGCCAATTGATGATGAGGGATTTGGATGGCATTCAACGAACCTCATTCCTGTCACTATCGTCTGTCCACAGATATATTGGAAGGCGGCAACACCAGATGTGTAGTTGAATATCTCACAAAAATAACAGTCTGATGCTGAGACTTGTCCATTTCCTCCTTGTACTTTGAATGCGGCCTGCATGTCAGACGTTACAGTGAGATTGATAAATCGACAGTTGTGGATGGATCCACCTCCGATATCATAAACACATAACGCAACACGAAATTTGCCTAGCATGTGAGTGAAATTGTTGTTTTCAATAAGAAAAGTGCCTATGACTTGTATGTAGCGAACGCCTGTAAGGTGGACAGCACTGTAACTAGTTGCTGACCCACATTTGTCAATATGGGATCCTGTGATTTTAAAAACCTCTGAAATATCGGCTGCGCTCGAATAATATCCATAAACAGCTGTTCCATACAGTGCTTGGCATTGCGAGAAGGTGCATCCTTCGATGGTGAGTGACTCTTTGTTGGAGTGATAGATCGCTCCACCGTCTTCTCCGGTTGAGGCAGAACATGAAGTGAATGTGCACTTTTTGAAGGTTACATCGTTTTCAGTTGAGATTTTGCGAGAATAGAAAGATTTGTTCTCGATTGGGGCAACGTTGACATAAACTGGCGTGAATGTTCGAATGTTGTCCACAAATGTGCAATTGAGCGAAGTGAGCTGATGGTGGTCATTTGTGTCGCGCATCAGAAGACCGTACAGACCATTCTCACTCTTCGAGATTGAGCTTCCAACAATCAAGCTTTGTTGTCCTTCCTTCTTTCTGAATTCCACACTCTCCCCATCTGAAGGTTGGGAGATGTTCTGGAAGGAACAATGGATGATTGAAAGGACTTCAAAATGTGACCCAAAAAGTGAATTTCGAGTTGTCACGCAACTATCACTGATCGACATCTCGGAAATCATGCATTCGCGAGGAAATGGAGAGGAGGCTATCAAACTCGAGTGGAACTGGTTGTTTGGAACTCTCAGTTCGATTGAAGTCAGCTGCAAGATTCCAGAAACTGAGAAGACTGGTGATTCGGTTGAGATGTCACAAAGAGTTCCTTTCAGAGAAAATACGGATTGTTCGTCAGCCGAACATATCCTGTTTTGAACTGATATCATTCTCCCGAACAACAACGAAAAAGTTGAGTTGATAAGATTTATCATTGGCATTGTTCTCGATACTAATGCATCATCTGTGAGAATTGAGGAATGATTGTGCGCAATGAGGTGGATAATCTGAGATTGAGCCACAAAATTAGATGAAGCAAGAGTCTGGTTCGACAAGAGATGAAGTGTCACTGGTCGGCTTGTTGAGTCGTCGTCCTGATGTGAATTGGACAAAAATGACTGGAGTGTGGATAGACACGGGAGTTGATATGGATGGGCCAGGAATGAAATGAAAATTAAGAACGACATTAAAGTTTTGAGTGAGCGATCAAACCCTTACTTCAAGAAGGGACCCCGCTTACAAATGTTCCAAAAAGGATATCAAAAGCATCAAAAAGTCGCGTATAAAGACATTTGAATCCAAATGTCCTACATAAACTCAAGATCAATCAACGACTGCCCTTCAGACGCTGCAGTCTGTTTTCCCAAGCTTCGCAGTTTCTCACGTCCTTATGATCTTCCAACCGCAGCAAGTTTGTACTGTGCTATCGCATCAGACTCCAAAAAGAGGCGTGTGTGATTGAATAGGAGTGAGAGATTGTTGTCTGGCAGTGATTTCCAAGTTCTGAAATCTCTCGCGATTTCTCTTCTTTCTATCTCCTCCAGTCTTCTCTTCACTGCTTCGTGTTGAACGCAGAATTGGCGAATAACCGATTTTTTGTCTGCTGTCCACGTGAAATAGAAGTGATTCAGGAGGATTGGAACTCGGAACGACATCATCATCCAGATCTTCCAGTCGTTGATCGCAGTAGCTCGAATATTTTTGTCTCCAGAAACTGAAAATTGACGCATAATTCGCTCGAATTCTGTGGGAAGGGAAGTAATCAAGAACTGGACTTCTTCTTGCTGATTCAGATTGTCTGGAACTTGATACATCTCACCTAACAACGGAATGGATTCAGTTGCGGTCCATCGTTCAACAGCAAGCAGAGCACGAAGCGAGTCGTCTCTCGCGAATTCTTCAATGAGAATCAGCGTAAGTTCGTCGAACTTGCGACCGAGAAGCGCCCTCGCAACGATCAACGTGGGGACATCCGATAAATTTGGATTGCCAGCCAACTGAACATGAATATCACCCAGGACGTGGAAAATCTTTTCGTGTTCCTCTTCGGGGGCGAGAGATGCAGGTTGGGTTGGGGTGATTTGTCGTTTCGATCGGCAGTGTAAGCAGCGGAATGCATCGTTGAGGCTGCACTTGATCATCAGATGGATGACGATGGACAATCCAAGCAGCACCGAGACCAATATAATGCGAGCATGGTGGACAAAAGATTGGACTTGTTCGATGCCTGCGATTTCTTCCGTAAGGAGTTTTATAAGATGGTCGGGATCACCATGTATCAGGTGCTCTCGTCCGCAATCAGCGAAAAACGCAATTTGGTTGGGAAGATACTCTGTGTAAGTTGCGAGAACTGTGGAATTGTGGTTTCGATTGGTGGGGGCTGAATTGATTGTATGAAGTATCAAAGAAGTTGATGTGGAATTTTTGACAGGATTAAAGAGAAGTACGAGCACAAACACTCCAACATACACAATTGAACCAAAGATAAAGATGACAAAGTTGTGGCCACAGCTCAAAATGATTTGAGAATATCTCCGAGACCAATAGTAATATTTTTTTGAGGAAGGGCAACAACCGGTCACGTTGCATGTAAATAAGCGTCCCCCACAGAGTACAGCGATGATAAACGAGAAGTGGATGATGGCAAAGACGAGGTATGTTACGGTGGTGACAGATATGTATTTCCAATTTATGCCAACAAGATGCGGGGCGTCGCTCAAATTCTCCTTGAAGAACGAGCCATAGATGTTCCCGAGAAGATTTGCAACTCCATTAAACATGTGGGCCATCAAAACAAACTAATCATCGAAAAAGAGAGATAATCAAGAGGGAAAGCCAAACAATGATAAGCCATGTTCCGTCAAGCCAGAAGACCATCACGAGGAGATTCAGCACAACTGGAACGATGAGCAGAAAAACATCGAATGTCAGATCGGCCATGAAGCCATTGCTTTGAGGACTAAACTCTGAGAGGTGAAAGAGACGTTGCATGTCTTCGTAGGAGCGTTTGTCTGTGGGTGACGTATAGGTGCGAACGAAGAGGGAGATGATAATGTTGTGGTTGGATTGATCAGTTAGTTTTGCTGAGAGTGTGAGGAAGAATAGAAATATGGACAGCACGCTGAAGACTTCCACGGAGTAGACGGTCGGAACAGCTACCGAGGAGGTAAATCTGAAGCAGAATGGGTTGGATGATAAATAACGGATAAAAAGAGGTAGTATCAAAAATTTGATAAAATAGGAGAAAAGAAGGTAGAGAAGAAAAGAAAAAAAGGTCGAGGAAGGTGAAGGACATACAGTCCAAACAGTATAAAGACAAGACCATTCAAAAGAACAATTCCTGCGCTTACAAAAGGGATCCAGCTGGTAGGTGTCACGAGAACATATGCTTGTGCGTGGAGTGCGCTCGATATCATCATGATAATGCCACATATCAAAATCAGGCCGCCACAAATTACGAGAAAGATGCTTCTTTTGTAAGGGCGTTGTCCACATAGAAATCGATCGCAGCAAGCAGAAAGTTCAGACTTTTTTGTGGATCGACCTCCCTCCATCAGGACTCACACACAAGTAAGTTGTGTGATGAGGAGACAAAATTATGAAGGTCCGATCAAGAAAATGATTTGGCAAAATGCACTTCTTTGATCGCATTTATCACAAAATTGATATAGCTGTGTGACAGGCGTTTTTTCGATGTCAAAATGTCAAGAAAACACCTCAATGGGGCAGATCACAGCCTGAACTGCCAAAGCTCTTATTTCGCACTCTGGCTGTTTGAAAACATGTTACCATCACCTTTCACTCCAATTTGAGAATCATTTGTATCAGAGACATGTCAGGTGGCGAAAGAGAATCAATTGAAAAATTCATTGTAGTGAAAATGAAATGGTCGAACTGAACTTCAGAGTCGGTATAAGAATGGTTAAAGAAGAATGAAAAAGAACGTTTGTCGATAGAAAACTCAGAGAAGAAGCCAAAAAACTGATTGACGGAGGAGTGGTTGAAGAGCCGGATCAAGACAACCGTTACAGGTGATTCCGTCTGGGTTACCCAGAATTATCGCTCTGAGATGATTTACGAGATCAATCCGTTTCACCGATCGGTTTTGATAGATCTACAAACACACGAGAGGGCAGAAGGGATGATTTGGTCTCTAATCAAGATGAATAAGAGAAAGAATAAGAGATACTGTTGAAGAAGCATCAATTTGACATGAAAAACTCTGTTTTCATTCAGATTGTGATTTGAAGGAAGGATCGTGAGATTCGGTTGGAAGTGAAACACCAGGCTAAACAACTGGAGATGAGTGAAATATAAGTGTTTAAATATCATACACTTATGATGTGAAGTTGTCCTGTCCTCCTCGCTTTCTGTCCGTCCTCCACTTTTTCTTGTCCGATTTTGAAACTGAGAGAAATCAGCAATTATTTTATGTTAACAGTGAAAATCTTGCATTTTAGGACCGATTTTGACATTTTTTGCACAAAAAACACGAAAATCAACGAACTTGATCCAACAAATCATATTAAGGGTTGATCACGAACCTAATCATCTCGAGTAGTTTTGTTTCTGATGAATTAGTACGAAAGACAGAAAACGAAAGAAGTTAGAAGGAAGTGGATTGAGTTGTTATGAAACAAGTACTCTTCTTCACTTTCAAACAACTATCGCAAGTTGTGTCGGAACAAATGGAAGAAAAACGAGTGAAAATACAGTGGATTTCATCCGGTGAACGTAGAAAAGGCGGAGGAACAGTTTGAGATTCGCTAAAGTTGTGTCGCATTGAAGTGGGAGATGAAGCGATCGAGAAGACAAGGGGATTGTATGATTGCCATTCGAGCTGGAGAGGGATCGGCATGGGGTTTCTGACACTCAGCGTGACCATCGAGCTCATTCCCAACTCGTATTCGAACGGCGGAATGGTGACGGGTTCGATATCGTCGCAGGTGAGATGCAGTTCGTAAAGGTACTCGCCAGCAATCCATCACTTCACAGCGAACACAATGATTTCTGTCTCGATTGGGTTGAAGAGGTGGAGATCGAGAGCAATTGGCTTCCGAACTTGTGTGCTGAGATTCACCTCCTCGTCCGTGATGAACATCAGAGTGCCCTCCTCCACACCCGCGTGTGTGGTGAGGATGGTCAGCTCGTACTCGTTCGAATCCGTCTGTGATCGCGACCATGACTTCATGATCGCGCACATGACATTTCCGGCACTTCACTTTTACTATTTTTCATTAGCTATTGTTTATCTAAGATCAATGGACAGTTACTGGTCAAAAAACAAAAAGGATATTCATGTCAGATGCAAAGAAAAGTTTGGAGCACTGCTTGGATGTCGAGCATACACTCAATTGTCAAAAAAACAGCTGTCAACGCATTCGGAGTGTCTTCTCTTCGCCTTTGATCATTGGGCCAAGTTCTACCTGGGGAAGTCATTCGTCAAAGACATCGCATACATTTTCCGTTCGAATCGCCAGTTCTTGTGGCATCTTAGAAACCAGAGAGAGCGGCGAAACAGAGGCATGATCGTAAACGATCGTAGACTGACTGACGAGCAGGAACTCGAGGTCGTTCAAGAAATACTAACTCAAGCTGAACACCATCGACCAATTGGGAGGACTGGAATCATAAAGTTCGTGAAGAAAAAATTTCATACCACAGTCACTCAAGGATGGGTCCACCGCTTCTTAGGACGACACAAAACAACTCTTAAGCGAACTGTAGCAAAGCCGTTGGAAAGTTCGAGGTCAAGACTGCAAAAGAGGATCATACAGAAATACAAAAAAAGACTTCAAGACTCCATAGTGGGAGTCCATCCCAGGCTGATATTTAATTGCGATGAGAGTCTCCTCAAGAAGGCTGGATCCGTTGCAACCAAGAAAGTCATTGTAAAAAAAGATGCTGCACCGCCTCGATACAAGAATTGTACGAGTAAAAAAGTTACCGGAATCTTAGCTTGCATACCATTCCAAGGAAAGCCGGTTAAGCCGTTGATTGTTCTCAAGGCGAACAAACTTGACGAGAAAGTCGTCCAAGAAGTTAAGAAGGGGAATATAGACGCCGTTACGAGTGTGAGCCAAAGCGGATTGATCCAGGCGGATCAATATCAGAACTGGATCAACGATATTTTCATTCCACACGTGCAGAAGGTGCGGGTCCAGCAAACCCTTCTTGAAAATACAGCTGTGCTCCTGGCTGACAATCTAGAAATACATAAGGCGGAGAAGATCAAACAAAACCTTGCTGTAAACAACATAATATTGTTCACATTCCCCCCGGCGTCGTCTCATCTCACACAACCATGCGACCAGCTCACATTTACGGCACTGAAACAAATTGAAAGAAAAGACAATGAAATTCAGAATGCGACAACACAAACGAATCGATTCAGCGAGACTGCTCTCACCCTTGCAAGTTGCACAGACGAAAAGAAGAACCGTTTGGCGTTCATGGATGCTGGCTTCGCGATCAAGGACCTGAAAGGCAAACGGACAGTGGTCCTCAACGAAGAGGTGTTTTCCGAGATGGAAACTCACTGTGTTCCCGACGATCAAGAAACACAAAAAGAAAGAAACGAGGATGATCTCAACCCGTCATTTGGTTTTGTCAATCGACTCCAATTTCCCGCTCGATGGGTCCCGAAATATAAACAGTAAGGAGGTGCATTTGTTGGTTCTTTTCTCTCATTCCACTTATTTTCTCGATTCAGAAACGTTTTTCGAAAGGAAGACTGATGAAACGGAAGTGTCGAAATGTCATCAAGGTGATCATCATGACACATTAGTGATCACCAACGGAATGGGCTTGTGCGGATGGATACGAGATGAGTGCAGGTGTGGGTTGCTGAGTTGAAATCTTTGAGTCGGAGAGACACGATTGAAAGCTGCGACAGGATTCTTGGATGGTGTTGATGGAAGTGATGGATTGCTTGTTTCGGTTGGAGGACACACTCCAAATGTTCCTTCTCCACTGCACGACGTGCCATCGGGACAACAATTTAGCGTTTCTGTTCAACTCAGGCAACTGTGTCGACTTCAATTTGGCCATCTGCAGGAGGATCATCTGCAACCCCTCGGATGTGGAACGAGAACTTGTCTGCTGCCGTCGATGGTGTGGATGACGATGATTGAACAGTGTTCACAAAATTGTACATCGCAGTCGAGCGTGGATTGATGTTCAACTCACTTGATCCCGTGAAGACAGCTTGACTGCCAGCTCCTGATGACCCTGACGTTGCGGTGGAGAGTGCCTTCTTCAATCCTTGCGGCTGTTCGAGGACAATCTGGAGTTCTTTTGGGATCGAGAAGAACGGCGAGGTTGACTCGACTTGGCAAGTGAGTGAGTTCCCTGGAGTTGGCAGGAGCGGGAAGAGTACTTTCCTGTTGAGAAGCTGTGTCTGCCTGTCCGATGATGATGAAGGGCTCATACGGTGCGGGGATGGTTGAGATTTCCTCGATCTCCACCGTGAACTCGCCCTGGTCTTCGTCGCGGAACATCACACGGCATATGTGCACGCCCACAGAGATTGGTTGGAATTGCACCTGGATGGTGCCTGTTGCTCCGCTAGTGAGCGTCAGCTGCTGTGTGTTTAGTCGACATGGACAGAAATCAGCCTTTTCTGCTCGCTTTATGGTGTCATGTTGAACTTGCTGTTTCTGAGCGGAGAGTGTTCCTGTAACGTCGCCCGTGATCCCGTTCGGGACTGTACGGGATTTCTTTGTGTTTTGAGTGTTCCGAGAAGCTTGGGAGTGCCTCCAGGCGTCAATGTCTTCGGTTGGAGCTTCCTTCTGTTTCTCCTCTTTGAAGATGATCTGAAGAAGAAGCGTCGTCCACGCGATGTTGGACACAATAGCAAACGTCTCCTTCGTTTACTGACTCTTCTGCACAGCGAAGAGAATCTCGTTCACGTCGGGGACAGGGTAGTGGAAGCGGCTCGAGACACACGCATCTGCCAGAAATAGAGCGTAGTCGGTCCATTTCAAGAAATACTCCAGCCACAGCTCCGAGAGGATCGCCTGCAGGCGTTCGGTGTGGACGACATGGTCTGAGGAAGGGAGTGGCGTTGCGGGTCTCTGTTTCGTGCTGTTGGTGTGGCTGTTTTGAGGGCGACGTCGGAGTTCTGATCACTGAAGAAACTGGCGGGGCTGCGTGGGTTGTGTTTCCAGTCATCGTCGTCGTCTGCATGATTTCTGCAAGCTGTCTGCCCGGGATCTTCTCGCCGAGGATGTCCTCGAGCACTTCCCACAGCAGCTGCCCGAATTGCTCGTTCATCGACTCCGGCCAAGCAGAAATGCGAGAGGCAACGAAAGACGTGTTCATGAAGCGGAGGAGGACCTTGTTGAGCGAGGACGGATAATTCGGCAGAGAGAACGAGCGGAACGGGTTGGAGGAACAGTTCTTTCGGTTCGAAGACGAGTTGTTGTTTGATTCCAAGAGCGGCGACTGTGATGTCGGAATACTCCGACTTCTCGGCGTTCAAGAAGAGCGGAATGGAGAGCTTGTATTCGGCCTCTTCTTTTTGGAAGATGTCTGCTTGGATCTCGGGGGTGTTTGAGGCATCGATTCGCCACTTGAGAGGGCTGTGTTCTGTGTTGACGAGGGTGACAGATAGTTTGTGGAGTGGCTTGGCGAGAGTTGAGATTGTTCGAGCTCCAAAGTCGATCTGCCGTGGCGAGACAGAAAGACGGGCTGGGACACCCTTCGCTGTGATCTGGCGAAAAAAGCGTGTGTGGTGGATGCAGACTGTGTCTCTGAGAGGAACAGACGCATCCATATCTTCGAAGGACTTGTGTATTATGGAACTTTTCTGGAGAGTAGTTCGCTCAACAGCTTCGATTGGAGATAGTGACCTGAAGTTGGAGGTCTCGACGCATTTTGGTTGATATGTTGTGTCGAAACTCCGCTCGGTTCACGCACAGACACGAGTGAACTGGTTGTGCGGGAATTTGCGGGCGATTTTTGGTTGTTGACGGAGAGGGTGGCAGGAGTGGGAAGATGCTGGTTGGACCGATGGTGGCTTCGTTTGGATTTGTGAAGGCCCAATTAATGAAGGAGTCGGAGCAAGTTGGAGAGAAGTTGGCATTGCGGATGTGAAAGAGTTGTTTGGAGTGGGCTGGGTTGGGATGACAAGTGACATCGATGACTTGGTCGGATCATCCGGTTTAAGAGTCGATGTTTGCAGTTCGTAATTTTCCATTTCATCCATTTCGACTTCTCTGCGTGTTCCGTATTCATTTGTGTTGAACGTCACACTCGAAAGAGAGTTGCGGGGTTAGAGTTGGCGAACGATGTTTCATCCGTTTACCTGAGGCACCGAGATCATAACTTGCTCTATCGCTCATTTTTCTGGGTTCTTCATAGCTGGGGCTTTGAAATAGGGTATTTTTGAATTTTCTTGGAGATCAGCGGGTGTTGGACAGGATCGCTGGTGTCTCATCAGGAACCGTGTTGTGGAGGACGTGAATGAGTTCATTCGGTCTAAAAGCCCATTTTGAGCGGGAAAACGTGCGAGAGAGGAAGAACACTCCCACAGATACGCCGAGAAAGGCGATCGCCCTGACGGTCCACATGATAGTATTCAGCCGTGTCTTGTCATGATCAACGAATGAGCAGATCATTCCAACGAGATGAAAGAGAGCCACGTCAGCAAACATTACAGAATATCAGGCGTTGGCTGTGTCAGTGAAGATCGGGAGAAAGAAGGAGGACAGGAAGAGGAGGAGAGATAGTGTGATGCAAGCGATGGTTAGATTTTGGGGGAATTGTCTGAGGGGCACAGTGAGGATGGGAAGGGTCACGTTGGTCAACAAGACAAGTGTATGGAAGATGACTGTTTGGTATGTGAAGTGTGATCAAGACATCTATTCCAAATTAAGAGAGGGAAATAGGAAAATATGAGGGTAGAAACAATAGAGAGGCATACTGAAATACTGAATTGTCCATATCTCATTTCTTTCGGTCCACATCAGAACTGGCTTTAAACAAGTCATCTATTCCAGACTAATGAAGAGAAGTGAACGGAAAAAAGATGAAAAAACAATGGAAACACAAACTGATGTTGTGAGATTTGCATCTTTCAGCTGAGTTTGTAATCATTGACAGAGAAAAGAAGAGGAAATTCCGAGTCGCGTCGCTCCCGATAAATCTTGCTTCAATGGAGATAAAAATGAGTCAGTACCAGACAATAGAAGTGCTAAATGGAGAACTTACTTCAAATCGTGGGATTAGATGTCCTGAAAGATAAGAGTTGACGAAGGAAACTTGACATGGGGAAGATGATCAGATCATAGGACAGGACAGGACAGGACATCAGTTGGTTTCGATGGGTCGGCAAATTAAAATGAACACGAAGAAAGGGGAGATCATCATTCCACCAAGTATTTTATCCACAGTATGCTCTATTTCCTTCTCAGATTACTCATATTATCCCAACTTCATCAGAAAAGCATAGCAATTAGTGAAGTGACACTTTGGAGAAGAGAATTCTGATCCTCCAGTTTCTGTCTGTTTTCAGTTTCCGGGAAAGGTGAATCACTTCACTTGTTGCTATGCTTTTCTGATGAAGTTGGGATAATATGAGTAATCTGAGAAGGAAATAGAGCATACTGTGGATAAAATACTTGGTGGAATGATGATCTCCCCTTTCTTCGTGTTCATTTTAATTTGCCGACCAATCGAAACCAACTGATGTCCGATTTGTCCTCTTTTGAGATAAGTATAGAAGTTGGATGAACTAATTGAGAGAAATCTACAGTGTGAATATAAGGTGCTTGTCCGTTTTTGTCCTCCTCTGTCCTCTCTTGGGCCGATCGTCCTCTAAACTCCTAATTAGGAGTCAATAGGACAGAGCCCCTGAAACTCGAAATTCACCGCCATAACGATTTTTTCACCCTTTTCAGCCATTTTTAACATCACACAACTGATACAATCGAATATTGAGAGAAAAATTCACCATATATATTCTGAAAAAGACAATACACAATTATGGATTTTGAACTCGTCTTTTCCGGTCTTCTCATGAATTCTTTGGTATTGTTCAGGTCAGAATAGAGACAAAGAGTGAATGACGAGCTGAGAGAAGGTGATTTCAGGCGAAATAAGTGCAGGAAAAGCTGAGTTTCTGAATCGGACAAGACCTCTGTCCTCTGTCCTCAAGATCTGGTGCTCTGTCCGTCCGCTACACATCATAATCATACACATCATGTAAGTGTTGATGTAAGTATCCTTCAGACGAGTTAGCAACCAAATTCAAGAATCGAGTTCTGATCTCGGACCCACAATTAAAAACCATCATGTCATGACATGTCAACGGTTTTGCGAAAAAAAGGTCTGTCATGTCATGTCAGACAGGTATAAAAATTGAGTAGGCATGTTACGATCCCACCCATCTCCCACACGAATCCCACTTTTTTCCTGGAAATCCCACAAAAATCCCATCCATAATTTGGTTTTACGAAACTTCAGTTTAACTATCATTTATTTGTGATTTGAACTGAAATTTGCTTGAGGTGATAGGCATGGGCAGTGGTCGGTCTGAAAACATCGAGTCCAATCCCTAAAAATAAAACAGTCGGCGACTTTTTTGAAGTGCCCTATGGTTGAGCGGTAGTACGGAAGCTTTTTGCTCCCCGGACACAGGATCGACTCCCGCCAGAGTTACTTTATTGTAATTTTTTTTCTTATTTTTGATTCACAACATATCTACATTTTCTTCATCTCTGTTTTCACGAAACTAATGCTTATGAGGTCGTGGATCAAGAGTCCCTGAGTCGGTCTGTCCTTCCCCAACATCGGACAAAAAGTCGGCCTGTCCGACCGACTCCGACTCCTTCCTTTTATTCTAACACCTTTTCCATGAATTTAGATAATTGTAAAATGGTTGATTATTTCTTCTCAATCCTTAACAATCAAGTTCTTTCAGAATCTCACTCGAAATGACTCCTTGTCCCACAGCCGAGTCAGAACGAACTATGATCCTCAACTTGATCATCAAACTCTCGGTTGTCTTCTTCGAAGTGTGTTTTCTTCACATTTTTTATATTTCTTCTCTTGTCAAGATACTTCGACCACATGACAACTGATCACCGAAAGCATCTCCTTCTTCTGTCTGTTTCTTTCATCCTTGATTGTTTCAGTGTCATCTGATGAAACACGGCCACTTTCTTCCACTCCTCGAGACTGTCTCGTTCGATTCTCAAACAAATCAAGCTTAATCATTCCAAATGTCGTCAACTTTTCTAAATTGCCCAACTTTCTGAAATGGGTCCCTTCGTCTCGCTTCCAACTCTCACCGAAGATATTTCATCTCTGCTCCGCATTTATCGCTATGAAACACGACACTATTTCGCAAACAGTCGTGATCTCACTGCGAAATCAGATTGTGGAAAAGTTCAGGAGATCCTTATACCATCATCCATTGAATCTGCTCTTCATGCTGATGCACACTCTTTTCAGCCAATTCTGACCATACAAGTAGTGGTATAAGCGAAATGGGAACCAAACTGGCATAGGTGATACTCCTAGGAGAATTGGAACGAGAAATCATTTTGAATCTCAGAGCCAATTGATTTTTTTTAATATGACTCATTCTAATTTCCATCTCACTTACTACTGAAAATATTGACATTTCAGAGTAGTCAATATTTGGCCGTAAATTCAAAAATAAAGGCGAAAAACGGACCTCTTGAAAAGTGTCTTTTTTGAAGCAAATTTTGAGTACTTTTAGAAAACAACGTCGATTTCTTTTTTTATTCAATTTTTTAATTTGTATAAAATGAGCAGCGTCTTGACACCAACACAACTACTGGAAATTTTGGACAAAGAAGATTTGAAAATGAAATCACCTCCAACTCTCAATCGACAAGGAACAACATATCTCACAGGAAGCACTTTCGAATACTATCTCGAAGAGAAACCAGATGAAACTTATCAAGTGTACGTCAATAGTTTCGTCAAAGGATACAGACCACATCTGAATCGCCAGAAATACAGGGTGGTTCACCATGTCTAAGAATCGACGAGTTGAACACTACGTTGACACAATCGACTCATACTTTCTTGTTTCGAATGAAAGTCAGTGTCTTCTTCGTATCTGGTTCAGTTCGGTTCAGATTGTCACAGGGCATCTTCGAGAATTGTGCCAACTTCTTCAAGCGATCGTCCTCTTCCAGACAAATCATGTTCCATTCAGTTAATTTCATGATCCTCCAATGATTTGACTGATTGGACGTGAACACGTCCAATGTTTGCATAGATAAGATTTCTTTTCATTCGTTTCGATCAGAGCCCATCCTCATGAAATGAGTGTGGTCCTGACTCTGGGAAAAGTCCAAATTCAATTCATTTATGAAATCCTGGAATAAAAGGTCCCGAAAAGGTGAAATGATCATGAATCTGAAGGTTATAGGTATCCCCCATCGGAATCAGAGAGTCTCTCCAAACGCTCTTCCCAACTCCTGAATATGTTGATTCTGTCTTGCGCTGTGAGTGAACACAAAACCTGCTGAACGGCTTTTAGTGCATCGTGGTGACTGTGAAAGGTCTGTCCTTTCAATTTCTGCTTCAACGAACCAAATAAAGAGAAGTCGCATGGTGCCACATCCGGGCTATATGGTGGATGTGGCATACCTGTCAAACACGAGCGAGAGAGAAAGTCGACTGTATGTTTTGCCTTATGTGGCGCCGCATTGTCATAGTGCACATAGATCGGAAAATGAGGCTTCGCAATCGTTTTGAAGTATTTATCCAGTGGAGAGAGAATCTTGGAAACAAAATAGGCTGAGTTTATTGTTTGTCCGTTCGGGAGGGCATCGATCACGTGCATTCCGTCAACAGAGAAGAACACAGAGATCATAACTTTCTTTGAGGCGATCGTCAGCCTCGCCTTCTCTTGCCTGCTTGATCCCTTTTCTCCCCAAGTCCAATCGTACTCATTCTGGTATGACACCCAAGTCTCATCTCCTGTGATTATTCCAGCATAATTGAATTTGGCTCGTTGTTTTAAGATTTTGAGCATCTCTCCCGCCAGCCGGACCCGATCTGACTTATTTTGATTGGAAAGTTCATGGGGAATCCATTTCGAATGTATTCTTTTCAGATGGAGATAATCATTGATGGCAATGGTGACAGCCCTGCGGTTGATTCCACTGAGAATTGACAACATCCTCAAACTTGCCGACTTGTGCTCCTCCACAGCTTCTTCGACCGCCCAGATTTTCTCTGGGTCCATACCTGGTCTCGATTGCTGTCTTCTATCAAATGCAAAGGTTTCTTTTTCAAGTTCTTGAACGTAACGATATACAGTTGATGGATGCGGAGCATCCTTTCCACGACTGACCTCCAATCGTGCAATGATGTCTGCTGTTTCTGCGCCGTTTATCCACTCGTGATACACCAACCAGCGATCGATACGAGCAGCCTCCTCGGAGGCCATTTCAAAAAATGGGATATTTTCGCCGAGAACAACAGGATTGCATGAAATGGAACAAAAATGTGAAATAAAAGTCTTTTCATTCTATCATCATATTTGAAGGAAACTCCGACGAGATGACTGAAACCTTTAAAACGGATTCTCAATTTGGGTGAACCACCCTGTATCTTCGACCAGCAAATCGTTGTACAAAAGAGAAGCTTATTGAATCAATGAAAAATGAGAATTGTGAACTCATTTCTGAATACACTCATTCAAGTACTCCAGTAACATATCGACATGAAGGAATTGAATGGATAGTAATCCCATCAAAATGGATGAAAGGATTCAGAACTCATCAGAACAAACGAAAACGATACACACAATCGTTTGTTGAAAATGAATTGAAAAAAGAGAATTGTGAACTCATTGGAACATACACAAAGGTACTTGAGCCATTCAAATATCGCGATTTACGAACAAAGAATGAGTATTACGTTCGCTTGGACAATTGGTTGTATTTTGGAGACCGTCCTCACTTGAGAAAGTACCACAAAAGGTCATGAAAATACTGAAAATCTATTTTTGACCACAAATCACTGAAATCCAACATGATAACCATTTCGAAAAATTCTGAAAAAAATTCTAAAATCTCGGGGACACTGTCGGTCCTCGATCAAGACAATCCTGATGAAAATCGGTTGAGAATTCGTCGAACTGTGTACCGAACTTAGGTCGAAAAAGTGACCAAAAAAGTCGATGTTCCGATTTTGCTACTATGAACCGCTTTATGGCTCAAATTGTGTTCAAACACGTTTGATTGTGACGGAAATCATTTTGAAAGGTAGGATTTTCGATAAAAAGCACTTCTGAGATTTTTGGTTTGATCCGACCCATTGAGGTTTTTTCGCGTTTTTTGAGATTTTTTCAGAAAAGGTATGGACGTTCGGGACTATGTCCTTTTGATCACTTTTCGTCGTCTTACGGTGTTTTTGGGTGTGAAAACGCTAGTTGGCGTCTTTTTGTGTCATTCATCTCTGAAAACTTTTGACACCTCTACATTCGGACACTTTTTCATGAATTTTCACATTTCACTACTTTCACTTCATTTACTCTGTTATTGCATCATTTTAACGAACATAAGTCAACGCGAGACGTATAGCGCATTTCCTTAGTTTCATTTTGTTGGTTCTTCACTTCACCGTTTTGACGACTCTTTTCTTCACAACTTGCACACTATTAGATTTTTGCCCCGATTTTCACATATTGCGCCTTCTTTCTCGTTGTTGGAGGAAGGTGTGCTCAAATTTTCAGATTTTTTTGTCGGATAGTTGTCTCAAAATTTCACTTTTTTGATTCGTCATTTCACAGCTTTTCAAAGTGTTTGCATGTTTGAACACCACTTCAGCCCCCCTCTTTCTCACATCATTCTCTCCACATTTCACCTCGAGTTGAACCATTACTCCTCTCCATTTTTCTCATCTCACTTCCATTTTGTGGGCCGTTCTCACTTCACTAGCACATCATTTTAGTCAACTTTTCATCAACTTTTTCACAAAAACAGAGTAAAAGAAAGCGAAACAACCAACAATGAAACGGGCAAGTATGAAACTGAGAGGGAAATTGACGATCGTGAAAACTGTGTGAAATGTGACACCAATAGTGAAAATTAGGTCTGTGTTCTCGGTTTTATGTCTTAAAAACAACAAAAATGATTCAAAAATGTTCATGAAATGTTGGATTTTCCGGAAAAATACCGAGATATGAAGTGAGCCGTTGAATGGCGGATCTCTGCAAAAGTCCGGAAAACTCAGTAAACGGGAATTAGTGTGTTAAATTGGAGAAAAAGTTTCAGAGAAAGAAACATGAATGAAGTGGTTAAAAAGGATAATCAATGAGAAAATGAAGACAGAAGTGAGGTCAAAAATGAAACAATAACTAGTGAAAATGAAGTGACAATTCAATCAAAAACAGAGAAAACAAGTCTAAAACAAGAAGAAAATGAGAGTGAAATGATGAAGAATACATAAATGTGCAAAGATCTGCACCCGGTTGTGAATCGCTCAATAACTCTGCAAAAGTTCGGAAAATCCAAAAAACGAAGCATACCACGATGATCCTACAGTTCCGGAGAATCCAAAACGCGACAAATCAGAACGAAACAAGCACTCTTGAGAAATGAGTGATCGAACCCATTGATCCTCGATTTCAGCAAAAAATCCAAAACTGAGAAAACAACGAAAGTATTTTCATTTTTGAATTTTTTAATTTGTATTAAATGAATCCAACTGCGATGTACAGCGAAAGACGTCGAGTATGTTCAGAACAAGCATTAATTGAATCAATGAGAGAAGAGAACTGTTCGCTAGTCTCTGAGTATGTCAGAAATAATGTGCCGGTGACGTATGTTCATGAGAGAATCAAGAATTTTATTTCCAATGAAAGAGCAACCAAAAATGAATCGACAAAAATACAATTCACAAATGATTGAGAAAATGATTGATCATAATCTCTCAACAACCAACGAGAATTCATCAGTGATAGACACACTTCAGAAGACAACAGAAGCACATACGACAGCGATATCATCAATCCAAAAAGTAGTCAGCACAAATGGATCAATCACGACACCAACAATTGGAGGATTGATCAATGTGAATGGAGCGAAGTGGAATATATCAGAAGGATCACTTCCAATGTATCCTGGAACATATCCGGCATCAACATTTAAGTCTGGCATTTCAATTTCACAATCGATTTCAGAAACATCAGGAATTCAGTTCAATGGTGATGGCATTATTATGTGGTCATCGTGTGACTCACCAGCTTTGTATTACTACGATGAGGACACAGGTTCGGGAGTGTTTTCAATATCCACAACAGGAAGTTTTTCTCAACTGTCAGACAGAAGAGTGAAAAGGAATATTGAACCATACCCCAATGTTCTCGAGCAACTGAATAAAGTGGAAATTGTTCGCTACCAATTCAACACATTTGACTCGAAGATCAACAAAGTCACAAGACAAATTGAAAGTGAAACTGATGAAGAACACTTGAAGAACTGCAAAGAGAAATGTGAATGTCTGAAGAAGGAAAGTGAGAAGAAACACATTGGAGTGATTGCACAACAGATCCAAGAAATCTTTCCTGAAGTTGTGAATGATTCCAATCCAGATTGTCTTCAAGTTGATTACGCAGAACTCTCATGCTTTTGTGTGAAAGCCATTCAGGAATTATCCTCTATCGTCGGACAACAACAGACACTCATAAATGAACTAATCCAAAAATATAATTCACTGATCGACACAATGACTAATACTCCAACATGAGATCAACCAGAAATTCATAGTACTCATTGATTATTTTTCCATTGATGGTCTCGGTTGTTTCCATCTCAATTGAATCACCAGAACTGTCTTTGAACCAGATCTTCACAATTGATTGTCGAGTAGTTAATTCCCACTTCTTTCGCTTCGCAATCTGTTCGTTACAGAAAGCAACAAACGAGTCATTGAATGCATCAGTCTGGATCCAATCACCGTGGATTGTAATGTGCTGAGGAATATCTTTTGAAATGACAGTTGAGTTACCATTCATTTCTTCCCTCACATGGATGAGTTTACAGTCGAGGAAATGAACATATTTTTGGTTTCTGGAATTGGTAAAACCAGGAGATAATTGAGCAGTGTGAGAATTCTGAATTGAGAAATATCTCTTCACCATTTGTGTTTTCTTCAAAAATAAAATATTCAATTTAATATCCTCTCTTCACTTCTTCATAAGCTTCTTGGAGTCGACGATCAATGACATATCGCACTCGTGGTTGTCCATTCTCAATCCAGAACAACCAATATGTTGCTTGATGTAGTGCTAGAATTGGTGGAGGTGGTCCATCTTTGGTTGATGTGAAATATGGATCAAGTTCTCCCTGATTGATTGGTGTTCCTCTGTAGACGATATTCACTGATTCTGCTGTTGAGATCCCTTCTTCACCACCAGCGATTTCACTTCGATCTGTTGGAACCATGAATGTGAAACATGTTGCATCTGTTTCTGGTTTTGTTCTCTTATATTCCTTTGCTTTATAGTCAAACATTCGAGTTGAACAAATTGAATTTTCAAACTCTTCTGTTGCGGAACAACCAATGAAATCACCATTCACCATCATCATTTGATAGAACTCTGGTGATATTGTTGACATTGGGAAATTGGGAAAGTTGGATCCAAGCATTTCGAAGTGACCAACATAGTGAGGATTTCTGAAGACTGTACATTCGTTTGGTCTTTCAGGAACAAGCACATTAGATTCATCAGATTGTTGAGTTTGATACTGATGTTTGATCTCACTCCCATTGCGTTCGCTTTAGTTTGGAATGATTGTGTGTCAATTCTTTCTGCTTTCATGACATACAGAGTCTTCGAATATGTGTTGAAGAGGGATTGTTTTGTTGCATCAGTGATTTGATATCCATAGCAAATCGAAGTGACTTTATCAACTGATGAAGAAGTAACAGAGCAAGTGAAACTTATGGCTCCAACCTCAGCGACTGTACTGGCGGGTGGAGCATTACTCCTTTTATTGTAAGCTTTCAGTACTGGATTTCCTATCTGTGTAAATTCCTGTGTTACTGGAGAAAAGTCCCCATCAGACATCAAGAGCATGTTGGTTTGATCCGACATACTTGTCAAGTCTTTATCTGGAAACAATTCACGGCAACCTTGTGAAGATTTTCGAATGACAGTTGATTGTTGAATTGGACAATACACTAGTGAATCAGTTGTCAAGTGAAATCTTAAACGGAAATTACCAAAGATTGAATTGGGATATTGATCAAATGTACTCAATGGAAGTAAATTCACAAATGGAATAACCAACGGAATTGTCTTTGTGAGTTTTATTTGTGGATTTATTGACGGGAACATAGTAGAATCCGCACACACTCTGATCCATTCTCTGAACATTTTCCCAAAGACTGTAGCAGTGCTTCATATTGTTTTTCTCTTCGTACGACTTGAATGTGTGATACAGAAATGATTCGTGAACATGATTGTTCTGAAGTGAATTGTCAATAATGTTTCCATGACTGTCGACGAGTCTCATGTCTCGAATTGCATCTGAGGATGATTTGTATCCGACGAATATTCCGGATAGTCCGACGTACTCTCCTGTTTCACTACTCGTATATGAATATGGAACAGCAATCGTGAGATCAATTCGCAAATGACTCTTCATAAATTCAGTAACATCATGACCGTCATAGCACAATGGAACTTCAATCTCGTCTCCAATTCTGCAAGGCATAGGAGGATTTGTTGGATGCACTTCTTGGATGGAGTAGATGTGAGGTTCTGAATCCCACTGTTTTGGCATGTACGATTGCACTTCGATTTGCTCAATTAATGTCGATGTTGGTTTGGATTGATTTGATCTGATACTTCTCATTTATAGAAAAATAAAAATATAATATCATTATTTTCTTTACCGTTTTCAATTTGGAATAATTCCTAAATCTTTATGTAATGTTTTCAATGTATGATTAGGATAGTATTCGACTCTTGGTTCACCATTGCTGTATCGTACTACCCACCACGTTGTGGCAGTAGTAGCTAATATAGGTGCTGGAGGATGTGTAAATGTTATCATATCTCCTCCACTTTGACTTGGGTCGTACACATTGTAGTATGTGTCGAGATTGCCTTGATATATTGGTTGAGATCTCAATGTGACTGCAACATTCACACCTCTGGAACTGATTGAATCATTACAGTTCGTTGGACATCCACTTCTGTGTGGAGAAGCACAAGAGGAAGTCAGTGTTGTCATGAATCGGTCGCACTCTTGTCATTGTTTCACGAGGATATATGTTCCGTCACCGGAGAGTTTCTCTTCAACGAGAGAATCTGTAAGTGATCGCTCCAAATCATCTGGAACAGTGAGGTATGAATCAAGGTTGAGAGTCGACAATGCGAACTGGTAGAAACGAGCTCCAATAGTTGTAGTCGGTTGTTCTGGATAATATCTGTTTTGTAGATTCACTTGGATGTTCTTCTGCATTGGATTGTGGAAACAAGTGATTTCATTATCGTAGTGACGGAAGAGAAGCATAATATCCTTGGCATTCACAAGTACCATCTGTTGAGTACAGTTAATTCCTGTTGCCGTTGGTGTCTTTTGAAATGGATAGAATGAGATCTTTTCTGCTGGAATTGTTCCAGGACGATTTGTACATCTGCTTCAGATTCTCTTCGCAATGTCTTTAATATTGTATCCAGAACTCATGCAATACACATCATCAATTTGATAATCAAGAATGTTCAATGATATATATTGATCCACGTACACAGGTTCTGTTGTCAGGACATTGGCTGTAGTCATAAAGCGTCTTTTATAACCGATGGTTGGAGAAATGATAGACCAATTTGAACGAAATTCTTGGTACATGAGGTTACGAGATTATTCATAAAAGGGACGGTGTTGAATAGTACTTTGAATTGCTCCTTTTATATTTGGTGCTGCTGCTGTTCCAGTAACGAGTGATGATAGTGTATTTTCAATGTCAGTTCAGGATTCACAGGGCAGCAGACAAAGCATCCTCATTGATGTACACACCACTTCAGATCACCAAATAGACATCGTGGATAGTCAGTCATACCTGAGAAAATGAGAAGATCTTCAAGATTGATTGACACACGGATTGGCACATCAATACTGTCGCATAAAGTACTAGTGACTTTGAATCCTGTGAAGTCTGATATTGGAATATAAACACCAGCAACCGATTCATCATGATTCCAAGCATTTTGCCATGGTGTATGCGAGTGTTTCGATTCTCTAATTGACTCTTCGGTTTGATCATATTGTAGATGTGTGATTCCATGGATACATCATTCGTTGTTGTGCTAATGATTCTCTGATTGTTGTGAAGAACTGTTAGACTCGAAAGATGGATGCTGAATGCTTGAGTCCAACAAAGATGAATATTCTCTCATTCATCAAAGATCCAATTTTCCAGTTTCCCATTGCCAATTGTTGAGTTTCAATGTCGCTGTCATTGTGAACGTAATGAAGGAATCATCGATTTGACAAATGTCCTGATTACCAGTCAATGGAATGATTATTTCCTGTCCTTTGTAGAAGCGTGAATTCTCTGATGGTTTCAATTCTTGAATCGAAGTACTATGTGCTCCATCATTCATGAGGTAATTAATGTGATGTTCAGACATGAGTTGTTGTTGTATTTGACCCATGTCATCTCTCGTGTATTCTATCCTTCCTGTGGTATTTCCAGTCAATGATGTAGCTCCAGTTCTTTGTTTGTCAGATGTGTTAAATGCGAGTTCATTTTAACAAAAATAAAAAATTACATTTATGCTTTAACTCTAGTTACTTTTCTTTTGGTTTCTTCGCTTCGGTTTCAGCTTTTCTTCTAGTCTCAGTATTTCTCCTCTGAGTTTATTCGCAACTGATGTGTTTCCTTCATTAATTGCTTGTTCATATTGTGCCATCTTTTCTGCGTGGATTTGTTGATCCGATTTCACATCTGGTATCATTGCAACACCTGTCTGTGCTACCTTCGAAATCAGTGGTCCAACAAAGGGAATTAGATTCAGAAATGGAGCTCCAACTCTGAGTATGTTTTTCTGACTGCTGCCAATTTTGACAACCAACCTGGCTATTTTTAGGAAAATAAAAATATTCGAATACTAGTGAATGTTTATCCTTTGAATTGAATTTTGGAATTTGACGAGAGTGGCATATCATCATTGGAGTATCGTCCATTTCGTGGAGGTTCGTACTCAATCATCTGTGGTTTTGTTGACGATTGATCGCCTTATTTTGTTGATAAACGTCCATCATTCCTCCTAATCCATTCAGTATTCCACCTGCTGTTTGTCCGAATTTACTGTTCGTTTGAGAGAGCAATCCACCACCGACTTAGAAGCAATGTTGGAGCTAGAGGTTTGATGAATTGAAAGAATTGTTTGCCGATATTTTGAGTTTGTTGAAACTCCTTGCCATTTATGCAATTTTGAGAAATTGTGTTGAAGAGACGAAGTCTATTTAAGCAAAAAATAAAAAATACAATTCATTTATAATTTTAGCGAGGAATAGCTTCGTCAGAGAAATGCCATAATTGAGAATAGTGTTGTATGCTTCGTTATAGGCGATACTCATGTCTTTTCCACCAACAAGGATCTTGAAAATGGTTCGAAAGATTGGGAGTTTATTCAGACATAAGCACTTATCAGACAGATCATCCAATTCGATCACCACATCGTTGATTCCAGTCAGTGTAGCAATCAGAGCACATAAATCACTTTGGTTTGTGATCAGTTTCTTCGAAGGTTCAATGAGATTATTCAGTAGTTTCTTTTCACATGAATGCATTCCTTGTAAACTAGCAATAGTTGATCTTTGAATGCTGAAATATTGGAGGTGTATTCTCGGAGTGGAATGGAACGACTCTGAATTGGTGCTGATGGATATGTCTCCAGTGGTGGATCGTAAGCCCACGTTCATTAGTGACCACAGGCTCAGAGCACACTCTCCCCAAAGGAGGGTCTCGAAGCCTCCCATGAGACCATCTCCATCTTCGATCCCTCTATTATCTACTCCAGCTTTACTTCGATCTTCAATGATGACATTGTTGGTGATTGATGTTGGTACTGAAGAAGAACTTGTGTGTTTTGTAAATTGACAACTTAGAATTGGTTGCATCACTTTCTATAAAATAAAAAATATATATTAATGTTTTTAAATTCACATTTCTGCTCGATCTATAGCTCCCATTCCAGAACTGTCCACTGTGCAAATCGATAAGACCCAGGCATTTCAGATTGGTATCCACTGATATCATCATCTGCGACTGTTTTGAATGCTTTGGCTTTGGGTACCTCAATTTTCGGGAAAAACTCGAGCTCAGGGAAAACTCGATCACAGGGAAGATCTCAATCACAGGGAGAATCTCAATCACAGGGGAAAATCTCAATCACAGGGAAAATCTCGGGCCACAGGGGAAGAATCTCAAGGACAAGGGGATTGAAGGTGGATCAATTTTGAACATGTGGATTAGGGAGTTAGAACGCGGGACTTTCAACCCTCGGTCCCGGGATCGAGGTTGGTCATCGGCACTTTTCTCGTTTTTGAAACATTTTTGTCAACGATCACAGATTCTCTCTTTTCAATCCGATTTTTGTTTAAACTTTTCAGAAAGGCTGCGATGAACAGAATGTTGCTGATGAGCGGGCAATCACGATCCTGCTTTTTCTCAAATTCAGACATTATTCTCCAAAATAACTTAACATACAACATAATAATGACATGTTTGATGCTTCTTCTTCATCTTTCTCATTGTCCATTCACCCATTCTCAAACTTTCGCATTCGTTTTCCCACTCTCGATCTGTTATGAACCAACGAAAGAACTTTCTCATCTCTCTCATATTCTCGATCACACATCCCGATCTCTTTCGCCGAAATGTATATATCTATGGGTGGTTCTCGTCCTGTATGAACTCTTTTTTCATGTCTCTACCCTGTTGTTTCTTCCGTCCAAATCTCAAGTATTTGATCCACTTCCACCCTTCATCATCGAATCTTCTTTGCTTTATGTGTGTCGTGCCAGAGCAGGACGAATGCATTGACGCTTTCAGGCTGATCGGTTGCATGCAGATCTCTTCAAGATTGAGAAGTTCATTTGAAATGCTGACCTACCCATCATCATGTATGTTTGACAGTTTATACTTCATTATTTGAAGCTGATTTGCATGTCGAATGCAGCTAAGTCACAGACACAATCCGACTTTAATAACATGTGAAATGAACACTGAAAAGCCAGTACCAACCTTCGACAACAATCCTGAAAAGTGAATTGTATGCTTCGTTGCGAATGTCTGCCAGATCAAGAACCGGCCAGTCGTCGCAGATCTCCTCAGAGTGATGTTCAATGCTTTAATTCACACCTTCTGTGAAAGAATTGAAAGACCACCGCCAAAATTCTCTGAGTTGCTCCTGGAAAAGGCAACCACAAAGGTTGAGGAGGAAATTCCAGCAGAAGGTGGTGATTTGAGAGAGGGAGCGACTGTGGAGTGAATGCGGTGAGGAGGGCGAGCTGCAGAAGGAATATCAACACCAGTCCAAACCTTCAACACTCTGAGATCGATGACAGCACTGGAGAATGTGGAGCTGCCGACTGACGCACTACCCGTTGATGCTGTCCTGCGGCGAGCAGCAGCGAGTGTATATACACTGTTTGACTTTCCCTCTTTCACACCTTCCGGTTTCCTTTTCCACCTCTTCCTCTTCACTTCTCTCAGCACCATCGCACGAGCATTGGCCAACAGCCCCGGTCTGTTTCTGCTGGACGAGCCGACAAGCGACCTGGTTGCGTATACATCGTGGTATGTGTTTGTGACGTGATGGTGGCATCCGAGAAGAGGATGAAAGAGGAGGACATAAGGAATACGCTTCTGATGAAAAAGGCGCTGGCCGCACAGTGTGAAGACATGGAAGAAGAAGGACGGACAAGCGGGAGGGATGTTGGGGAGGCAAGGAGGGAGGAAGCGTATGCAGTGATTGATGATTCCAGTGTGCTCTTCTGTGCACGAACCGTGGACAACGATCATGTTGCGTTCTGCAGTGTAGGACGAGGAAGGGATGGCGTGTGTGTTTGAGATTATGGTGGAAGAGCAGGGCGACACAAAGACTCTTCGCCAATTTTCAACGCGAATCCATTCTCGAACCAGCGGATGGGAACGATTCGGATTGATATACAGGAGAGTGGGAGAGATGCTCAGATGAAGGAAGTGGAGCGGAAAAGAGAGGATACAGTCCAGATTTTGGTGGAAGCACGAACACAGACACTTTATTCTCCTCCTCATTCGTCTTCCACATCGAACGTCCAATCAGTCCTCAGCCTCCAACAGACGCCATCCACATCATCAAAGCCACAGTTCATCTCGCAAACTTGCATCTCGGCTGTCCTGCTCAACTTTCGCCTCTCACCGACTTGGCTAGCATTGTTGCTGAAGTCGATGCCAACGAAGTGTTCATGCTTCACAAGACGAACATGCTGGAAGAGATCGGAGCAGAGAACGAGCTGATGGAGAGGTCGTGCCGGAATGATGGACTGATTGGGATGGGCGGGCTGCCAGGATGGACGAGGAAGAAGAAGAGAGGCGGAAGGAGACAGAGGCGGGAAGAGGAGGAGCGGCTGAGAGAGGAGAGGAAGGAGCAAGAATTGAACAAAGTGGCAGAGGAGACAAACGAACAGGAGAAAAGAGCGAAAGAGGCAACCCCCAACTTCGACGAACACCCATCTCACATCCCACTCCACTACCGTCTGTGTCGCCGCCCGTCCTCCATCATTCCTCTCTACACGGCCCTCTTTCCACCTTACCCTCCACATCCTCCTCGTCCAATACAGCTCGTACTTGTCTCCTCCCCGCCCCATCTCAACTAACTCCCCTGCTCCATCAGCGCTGGGGTAATGAGGAGTTACTGATGATCCGAAGCGATGTGCAGGCCACACACAACGAGGATAACAGAGACGAGCTGGATCAATACAGCTACAGTCTGCTCGAGACTATGAGTGATGCGGGAGGGTGTGTGGGGAACAAGGAGAAGCGGAAAGAGCTGGACGAGCTTTGGGAGTGATCCGACAAGCGAAGAAGATCACGATTCGTCTCTGATCGCATTGGTCACTCTTCCCGACCAAACACTCAACATTCACATCAATACATGAAAAGACAAAGAGGAATCTGAAAGCGATGGAAGAAGGAGATGCACAGAGCAGTGTGCAACAGGCCAGTCGGAAGTGGCTGTGCCAGTGGAGCAGGCGAAGAAGGCACGTGAGGAGCTGGAGAAGGATTGAGTCGACAATGTCTCTTCCATGCGATGATCTGAAAGATGATTGATCGAGAGGGAAACGAATGCGAAAGTTTTGAGAATGGGTGAATGGACAATGAGAAAAGATGAAGAAGAAGCATCAAACATGTCATTATTATGTTGTATGTTGTTATTTTGGAGAATAATGTCTGAATTTGAGAAAAAGCAGGATCGTGATTGCCCGCTCATCAGCAACATTCTGTTCATCGCAGAGCCTTCTGAAAAAGTTTAAACAAAAAATCGGATTGAAAAGAGAGAGAATCTGTGATCGTTGACAAAAATGTTTCAAAAACGAGAAAAGTGCCGATGACCAACTCGATCCCGGGACTGAGGGTTGAAAGTCCTGCGTTCTAACTCCCTAATCCACACATGTTCAAAAATTGATCCACCTTCAATCCTTTGTCCTTGAGATTCTTCCCCTGTGGCCTGAGATTTTCCCCTGTGATTGAGATTTTCCCCTGTGATTGAGATTCTCCCCTGTGATTGAGATCTTCCCGTGATCGAGTTTTTCCTGAGCTCGAGTTTTTCCCCTGAAAATTGAGACACCCTTTGGCTTCAGCTTTATTAACTCTGTTGATATGTGAGTTGAATAGCGAGTACAGTATTCCGATAAATACGTTGTATCTTGAGTGATCATTTTAGAAACACTGGATAAATCTGATCTTTGAAGGCTTCTTTGTTTCATACTGATTGTAGTCCTGAACATGATCATGAAGCCATTGATCCCACATCAGTGATGCAATCTGTGATTGAATTGAATTGAACACCATATTGTCTAACACATTCTGCTGGGATCAGCTGGATTGCTTTGATTTGCACGAGTTATTCCCAATGTGTGTCGTCATGTGTTCACCAACAGCTCTTCATTATTGCATATGGTTGTTGATTGTTTGGTCTTCATCTCTTCATAGCTGATGTCTCGATAATTGGTTGGCAAATCGTATGTTCCATTTTTGAGGAAATCTGGATGTACAGCTTTTGATTCTCCCTTCCCATTCTCTTTGATTGAATGATGTATGGTTTCTGTCTTCGCATGTCTGGTGTTGATTCATGGCGTAGTATGTCTCTTTAACTGGTCTACTGTTGTATGGAGTTAGCATGGCACCATTGACTGCAATCAGATCTCCAGTTTCATTATCGTAGACCATCACATCAGAACTTGTCCATATTGTTCTACTTTCGCAGTCCAATCTCGTCCAGTTCTCGTAATATACTCACGAGCTGATGGAAGACTACACAGAGCATCATTGCCAGTTCAGTTTGAATATCATCGTCGGCATAGATTCGTTTCAATGCTGCTTGAGTCCTCTGCCGTATCTCATTCTTCTTCGCTTGTGCTTTGTGGGTTGAACGTACACTATCTTTTGTGACATTGTGTGTTTTCATACAAAATAAAACCAAAAGTATATTTTAATTAGAGTTAAATCACAAAATGAAGAAATCTCCGTTATCGCTTTACAGCATACGAATGCTAAATTGAGTGAAGCATCTAGTAGGAATGTGTCTCATGATGTGCAATCACAAAACATATCCAGACTTGAATTTCAATCGCAACAGTGTGAATGTCCTCGGGAAATAGAGGAAGTGGAAAACCTTTTTAATGCTCTTCGAGAGGTTGCTAAAATGTTCGCTAGGAATGAATCCTTTCACCTTTGTTCGTCACTGATAAGAACATTGATCCAACCTTCGACAAATTCAAACCAATACTGAACGTTCCTATGTGAAAGTCAAATATGATGAAGCACTTCCATTTCTGTTGGAACTATCTGAATCGAAAAGCTGCATATGAAGAAGAGATCATAGACAATCAGTGGCAGAATAGAATCACTGATGAATGCAGGGAGGATCTCTTCGACTCACTTTACATTGATGACTTCTCAGTGAAGAATCAACGACGATTATCCTCTTTGATGACTCGTCGCACTTGGGGAACGTAGAACATCCAAAAATAGGAATGACAAATGATGACCTATTATTGGAGAATCGACAACCGAAAATTACATTCTTTCTGACGATGCATGAACTCTTCAGTTTGTCA
>JARBJD010000344.1:0-75985 GCA_033064195.1 Blattamonas nauphoetae
CCAGTGAAGAGACACCTTAACATCTCCGGTTCTCCACAATAAATTCAGATCAATCTGTTCTTCATTCATTTCGAACGGAATCAACATCTTGAACACTTTGGCGAGATGAGCAGAACCGAAGGAGCGGTATAAACAGCAAAATTGTAGAAGAGATAGAGAAAAGAAGTGGCCCAAGTGCTGTTTGGTGCTCACTGAGGAGTGGCGAGGCGAGCAGAGTGTCGAAGAGGCGAGGAGGAGGAAAGAGAGACGGAAGGGTTGTGAATGTCAAGTAGTGTGGCATCCTGCTGTGAGACTTCAACGAGGAGAATAAACATGAATTTAGTAATGATTCCTGATCGAGATTGAGTGTGGGACAGCGAAGAAGGAGGGAGTGCAGACCAACATAGGAGTTCCCTCTGGTCACTCAGAAGCCCAAACGAGGGCTCCTCAGCACAGCAGCGAGTACCCTGAAATGATATTATAGTCCCTCCACAAAACCGGCTAAAATATACAAAACCGGTTTTATTCATTATAAGATCAATTTTGAAAATATAAGGCAAAATTGCAATTTCAGAACTCTTAGAAACATGGGTACGGTAGTTTGATGAGAGAGAAGATCATCAATATCACAAAAACAACGAGAAAGTTTCCAAATAATGGGGAAAATGCCTTCTTTTCGTCACTTCTTGGTTTTGAAAAAACACTAGGTCTACTTGAAAGGGTGTATTAAGTGACGTGGTAATAGATAATCGAAATTTTGGATGAAACGTCTTATTTTGATTTTAGCCGGTTTAATAAATAAAACCGGTTTTGTGGAGGTCTATTAGGGGCTGGCCTGATCAAAATATTTCTAACAGAAAATAATGACCTCCTCGTCTTAAACTGCAACACTATCTTTGGCAATATTCGGATTCGTTATGATGATTACTATTTTCGAGGCTCATTACTATCGAAATACCTCATTTCAACCTTCAACCGTTTAAGCCATTCCAGCCTTTGTCAAGGGACTTGTCGTGATCATGCGACAAGTCATCACATGAGGTTGACTCAGACAACTGCTTCCAAATGTCGATAATTACATCAGATGTTTCCATTTCGACACCGAACCAATTTCGGAAGAATACTTCACGCTCCCAATTCATGCGAAATTCAACTGTTTCACCGTTCATGGCGCTCAAGATAGTGCCATTGAAGTGGAATCAATTGCGGTTATTGTTCGAAACATCTTCTCGACACAGGGCAAGCAAGTTGAATTGGACATCGAAACAGAACTCCGTCGACTGCCAGGATGCTATTCAGATTGATATTGCCATTACGAGAGTCACTAGAAGACGGGACAGCAGCAATTCACAACGACGAGGAGGCAGGAACAAAGATAGAGTTCCAATTCCGTGGAGAACTTCATCACGTCCAGCAACGAGGCAACATGAGGGAAGCACCTCTTTATCCTGGAAATTGTTTACCCCCTTCTCATTGAGGTCAAGACACTCGCCACACGAGCCAACACTTGTCCTATCGGGACATTTTCCCACGACTCCTAAGTTCAAACAAGCAGGTGCCGATCCTCATAAATGCATGAGACTTTTCGATTCATGGCTCGGAAGATATCCGTTCGTCGTTTTGAGCCAAATGATGCAATATCACAACAGTCCGATGTCGATCCAGATCATCAACAGTTACCGCGATTTCATGCATTATATCTTGCATCTTCGGCAAGAATCTGTTGTCCAAGTTACAATCGGCACTAATCCTTGCTTTCAATGGTGAAAAATGGGGAAGTCAAGTTCGACCTCACAACTGAGTACCACCATAAGAAGGAATGAACTCAACACTTTGACGCTTCGATCAACTCAACAAATGAACATTCGCGATTCAACAAGGTCATTTCATCTCCTCACCACTCGCATTAACTCGACATCACGAAGTTATCAAGAACAATTGGAAAACATGTTCGTACGGTGGATCCAATGTCAAACGGCAAAGAACATGTCACAAAAGACCCAAGGGCATGAGATAGATCGACCACTCAAGGAAAAATTCCAATGCTGGCATGCTAACAGCCAATACTTCGAGCCAGTCGTGAAGAAAAGGTTCTGAGGTGAAATCTCATTTCCGAGCTCACAAAATTCCCAGTTCTGGTCGACAATCGCCAATTCTCAATCCTGTATTCCAGTTTTCAGGATTGCGTCAGCCTCAACACCATTCTCGACACAACACGAGTTCTCCCACCAGAGGAAATCACAGACCACTTTGATGAATTTAATACAAACCTGAAGAAAGCAGAATCGATTTTACAAACAGAAGAAGAACAACACTCATCAATTTGTTCGCTGAAACAGAAAGCAGGAATTAAGAAAGCAACTGCGGTCCCAAGGCTCACCTACGTCGAAGATGACAAGAGGGACGTTACCAAGGGACACCTCGCCCTCACCATTGAGGACGGCATCCTCCCAGCCGCTCTCCCAGAATGTGGCAAGCAAGAGTTCAAGCTCACCACCGTCGCTGCGACATCCAACACCGACTTCGTCAACCAAGGTTACATATGGGTCGTTCCCACTCAGAATCGACACCCTTTTTATTGTTTCAAAACACTTCATTTGTTGTAATCAAGCAATTTTGGGGGCAAAAGCTTATCTTTTCACTTGATCTCTTTCATCGCAACACTCAGAAATGATAATGAGTCCGATCTTCTTCCATCACAAGAATTGATTGAAATTATCGTACACTTTCTCTCTCTTCATGTATACTTCTATGATATGGGGAAAAGATGGAAAATATCTGTTTTCCGGCAGCTTGGCGCAGTCTCCACAGAATGACCCGTCTTCGGTCAGATCTCTCTCGTTTTGATTCTTCTCTCAGGAATCAATCGAGACAAACATCTCAATAACTGTCCACGTTTTATTTCAGTCTCCCAACAATGCTATATCCTTCATTCGACGATCCTTCTCCACCACTTCTGTACTCCAACTATGCACTCACATCGTCCGTGGTCGCTGCCTCATATTCATTTTGTCAAGATGACTCTCTTGAAACCAAATCGTCACCGAACCGCCAAGTTCGAACGATTTAGCACTTCATAGAATGTCCGTTCCGATCCGCTCCTCAGCCTCCAAATTTGCTTCAATCACCATAATTCGAAAGATACACAACATACTCATCTCTTCGTCTCATACACACAGGCACTCTGCTCTTTATCCTGCACCCCAAATCCCTCACAGAAACCGAACAATGTCTTACTCTCAACCATGTTGCTCTCCCTGTCACTATTGTCACTCATCTTCTCCCATTCCACCCTTCTCTCCTTGCCTCCTTTCTGGAGCAACGCAAACTTTGGCCGCAGCTGGATTAGGCAATCGAGATCCTTCTCCTCTTTATTCACCACCAGCCGTCTCTCTCCCCACAACCATCCCATTCCTGTCCTCAATTTCGATTGACTTCGCCAATTTCTGTTCCACCAACATTGACACATCACCGGCGAGCGCTCTTCCTCTCTCGTCCATCACATCATACCCAATCACCCTCCTCGACGAGTATCCATCGCTCTCCTCCTTCCTCCACATCCACTCCACCATCATTCTCTTCTCTCTCCTCCATCCATCGGTTCCTCTCCACCAATCGATCAAATCAAAAGCAGGTCCGTTCATTTCTGTTACCGAACGCCTTGTCGCCCTCCACACCCGTCCCACAGCTTTTTAATTGGAGACCTGCCTGTCACCTTCCGCTCCCAAACAGACGATGTCGACTCGATTGGACTGCACACTCTACCTCCTCTTCTCCAGGCCATGACGCTTCTCAGACACTTGATTCTCTTCTCCCCACCGCATACCATCAAACAGCTCCAAGACAGCGCTTACCACTGCGGTGCGATGGACTGGCTTCATTTTGGGGCATGCTCTCCACCTGTGGCCATCACACAGCCCCGATCGCAAGAAAGGAAGACACAAGCTGGATGAGCACGTCTATCGCGGCTGAGGCGAACGCTGTGGGAAGCTCAGCCGCTCCGCACATCCGCGATAGCTGCAGAGACCTGTTCTTCCTCCTCTCGTCACCCGCCTCGATCGAACACTACCTCATCCCCTCCTTCCGCAGAGCCTCTCCAACTCCAACCGTCGTCCATCGTCCACCCTCTCCTCACAAGCGCCTAGTACCCCTTCGTCAATAGACACCTATGTGCGATGCCTCCCTCGTTCCCTCTGCTCCACCCCATCAACCTCGCCGACATCCACCTCTCGCCTTTCTACGAGCCAGCACACGTCACTTCCACGTCCCTCACGTGGCACGAACCGACCTATCTGCTGTCGCCGTTCATCCTCCCACCATCCTCGTTCTGGGCGATGTCCTCGCTGGACTTCTTCTCCCACAACATGTCACCCTCAGCCAACTCCAACCCGCACACCAGACACACCAATGGATGGGACACGTTTGATCAGTGGAACATCTCCGACGAAGACATCCCACGCACGACCTCAGAGAACATCGATGCCAGGCCAGAATCACCGTCCGAGCAAACCAAGGACGATCCTCAGCACACAACACAGCATCCTCTTCCGAATCCGTTCCGTGCACACAGCGACGACACAGTGAAGTGGACAGCGGAAGACGCGGACAGGTCAGGACGAGATTTGGGTGATCCACTCTCCCTCGCCGATTGGGATCGAGCGATGTCGCAGAGCAAAGAAGGACGGACTGGACGTGAAGGAGGGCGAGAACATGTCGAAGCTGCATTACTTCGAGCACACCGCGACAACATTCCTGCACACCCTCATCCGCGACAACATTCCTGCACACCCTCATCCGCGACAGAATACAGAGCGAGCAGAACGTGAAGGACGCTCTTTCCAAACAAGGCAAGTCAACAGCCAAGCACTCGAAGGTATCGAGCAAGCCTCAAATCACAGACTACGACACCGAAGCGCACTCAACGGATTTTGAGGATGCTCAGATTCTGACAGTGGCTGTCAAGCGGGGGCACTCGCTTCTTTCGATCGTCGGAAGAATGGTGAAGGAGGCCACACTGACAAAGTATGGCTGTGGGGAGAAGTCGTCGTGGTTGGAGGCCCTGCTCGAATCGGAGCGAGAGCTGGGGTGTCTTCCCATCCCCTTCCTTCCAATCAACAGCGGCGCCTTTTGGGCGATGTTCGACCCGCAACGACTCAGGGCACCATCACAAGCACGCTCCTCCATCCCCGCTGGTCATCCTCCAGCCTGCGCCGACTCTCTCCCACCTGCGACTCGTGTTCACGTCTTCGCTGTCGCACGTGAAGGTGGGCGAGTATTACATCGACGTGCTGATGGAGGAGAACGTCCTGTCCTCTTCCTCGTCAATCAGCACTCTGTCGAGAACGTCGCCCAATTGCTCGCGTCGGATGAGTGACGGAAAACGGGAGGAATCAAAACAACAACAGGCTCTGCTGAACGACCGCCTGCTCTCTCCGCCGAACAACTGGAAGCCACACCAGCAGCACCGCATATCGACACCATGCGAGGAATCGATGATTGTTCTCAGTTTGCGATATCTCTGTTTGCGGTATCCAACCCCTTCTCCTCGCCGAAGAGCTGATGAAGCGGATCGAATGCCTCGGACGATTGTTCGGCTATCTCGAGCAGGGCCTCGCTGAGTCCTTCGACATTCAGAACTCGAAAACATCCTCTCCTCCATCGTCAGCCAGAGCGTCTCTCTCATCCACACCATCCAGCGCACCGCAGCAGGGACGGGAGTCGAGCGAGCAGTTTGCTGAGCATGCTGAGTTCGAGTTGTTGGTGATTGATTACTGCGTGAAGATCTGCACCACGTCCTTCGTCCTCATCTACACTCTCATCCACTCGTCGAAGCTCGCCTGCTCTCCTTCAAAGACAAGAACGGCATCGCGCTGGTCTTCTCCTTCTTCAACGTCGCCCCTTTCCTCTCCACGGTATACCCGCTCTCGTCGACTGTCCAGCCTGATGACTCCCTTCTCGCCCGATCTGCTCCGCGGCAGAAGACCCAATCCCCAGTCCCTCTCGTCTCGATCAGCCGCATCGAGTCTGCCCTGTCTCATCCAATCTCGTTCCCAAAGGCTCACTGTGTCATTGTGTCGCTTGGCTCGCTCATCCCACTCTTCGCCTCCAACCAAATATTCCCTCTCTCGATCGGCCCTCGCTCGTTCCTGTACCAAAACCAGATCAACCGCTACAACCGCTCCGCCACAACGAAGGACAACTTCGATGTGCTGAACCATCTCTTCAAGGTGTTCCTGCGACATGCCCCCACTCTCCCTCGCATCTCTCCCCTTCGCCCCGACGAAAGCCACTCTCACCCGCATCGCCAAGTTGAACACTTCTGCTTCATCTCCCGACGCACGCGAAGATGTCAAGATGGAGATGTCGGTCCTGATCAAGCGAATGTCGCAGTACGCAGAGAGAAAACACGCTCGCGAGAAGAAGTGGAACGAGCTGGCGAGCTTTCACAGTCAAAACCGCCATTCGAGGCAGTCTGGATGTGCAGTGTGCACGGCCATGATCCAGCTGTGGAAGGAAGAGTCAGCTGACTTCGAAACCACACGTGCCTCGCTCTATCTCCACCTCAACACCGCGATCAAGCTAAGCAGAGACCGCCCAACAGCTTCTGCAACATGCAGAGCGTGGTGGGCAGGTGGAATGTGATCAAAACGTCGGCAGATGCGGACTTCGACGAGACGAAGTTCAGAGACGAGCGAGTGTCGTCGTTCATCCTTTCGTCCCACGACAACACACTCGATTTGCACGGAAACCCGATCACCCACACAAAAGAAGAGACCACAGAAAACGCCACAGACGAGGAGCTCGACACTCCTTCCCCGTCCAGTGCGATGGACGATCACAAGTCAGAGTCGCCACACCTCAAGCAGACACCCACCATTTCCCCGTCCATATCGACACAGACCACCACTCCACCAGCTCCCAGCACGCCGGGCACGTTCCCACGACTCGGCTCGAGACCAGTCTCACAGCGTGTACTGGCCATCTCATCACCGTCACTCCCTCGCGGCCAGTCTTCACTTGCACGCTCGTCGTCCTTCACACTCCAAGACACACCCACTCCATTCTCCGACAGTGTCCCGTCGGAGGCGGAGGAAGGACAAGCGACTGACCTCACAACTCAACTTCAAGACGAAGAAGACGACGAGAACTTCGACGCGATGGACGAGTTCCGACAGTTCTCGCTGCAGAAGTCGTTTGGTGGACGAGGCTCAGAATGGGGAGGAGCATCCAGCGGAGGACGTGGAGGACACTTCACAAATCTGTTTTCCTGCTTCCCTCTCTCCATCCCTCCCCACGCTGATGCCCAGAAGACAAACGACATGGCGTTCCCTCCGTCCACTCGCCTCAAGATGCACAAAGAGGAGGTCGACCTTGTTTCTGCTGTTAAGTACGTGTGCATGATCACCGACCTCCTTCTGAAGGACGACATGGTCACCTTCGACGACACAACTCGATCCGGGTCAGTCTCGCCGTACTCCGAAGCTCTCCACATCATCTCCCGCTGCCTCGTCACCCCGTCTCCCGTCGCACGCTCGGCTGTCTTCGTCCTCCTCCTCTCTCTCTTCCGCGCCGACAATTCGGTCAGCTCTGTTTGTGTCGACGCTGACGAACATTCTGATGCGACTGAGAGAACAAGCTCTTCACCACAGACTATGTTCCGAAACGCAATCGCTTGTCTGTTCCGTCCTCACGTCAGCTCGTCTTTCCATCCATCCGCTGACTTCTCTGTATCCAAATCGCTCGCTCTCGCTCTGTGTGGAACAGTGGCATTAAAATCATCGTCCTGTTTGTCACAAGATTGGAGAGAGAAAGGAAACGAGAATATGACGATCTACTCGAGGTGACGAATGAAATACTGTTGAGTTGGACCTGAAGACTCGTTGAGAACAACCGAACGGCGAAAATGGCTGTCACACGAGAGCAATATTATGGTTTCTCTTCGAAGAAAGGAGTAAGTGAGTCATCTTTATCATATTTCATTACCATTCACAACAATTCTCAGCTTTGACACTTCCTGACGTCATTTGATAAAATAATGGGTTTGATCAACTTCAGTTGTGATCTGAGTGAAAAGATAAGGTTTTGCCCCAAAAATGGTTTGAATGGAATGAACTGAGTGATTTGAAACAATAAAACGGGAGTGTTGATTCTGTACAAAACTAGCTCATATTCAAGTGGACTCACTTTGCTGGCACGATTGATGTTGACTTCATTTTCAACGACCGCAAGTTGCTTCTCAGACCGATCCCACCGCCGACCTCGAAATCACCGATGGCGGCAGGTTCACTGTCCAAGCCTTCAAAGACGCCGAAGGTGCCAAGAGCATCTCTTCTGTTGTTGCTGCGCTCGTTCTCGTACTTGCTCTCGTTTCTTAGAGAATGAAGAAAGAACCCTTTCTCAATCTGAATCGGAAGCGAAACGATGGTTCCATTTTCGAAATTGACACCACTTGACGGCTCAATCGTAGAGAAGAGGAGCGAAGGAAATCTCCTCTGCATTGTTACAACCCTTCAATCGCCGGGAGCAACTTATTTGTGGATCTGTTTGCGGACACAAGGCGCATAAGCGATTTGACAGTGACATGTCCATTCGAAGAAGGAATGGACAGTCCGGAGAATGCCCAAGTTCAGCTTTCTCGGACAACCCCATCTGTCAAGATGAGTGGGGCCTCCCCAATCAAGCCTCGCGAATGGAACTCATCACCCTCCTGTAAGAGGACGTCACCACTCCTTCCATCAAAGCTGCTAGTTTCCCGTGCTCCAAACGACGACAAAACGATCTCGAAGCCGAGAAACTAGTTAGTTGCACCAGACATCGTCAAAGCAATTCCGTTCGAGTGAGTCATTGAAACATTGTGACACGGGCTGCATCTCATTTGTCTCACATGCAACGAAGAGATTGCATCACACTCCAACAGACTGTTCGGTGAGGAGAACCAACGATGCGCTCGTAGAAATCAACAAACAATGGCTGCATACTACCTGACCAAGCTTGACACGGAAATACCACAAATTCAACTCGTGATAGCCGTGTACAGACAAGGACTTTTAACTTGACAAATGAAAAGACGATGTGAAGGGGCACTCGACCGACATGTTCAAACAGTACCTGAGAATGCGGATTAAACTGCCAGATTGAGGAAGTGAACGAAGAAGGATCACAATTCAAAGATATTCAACAACACACTTCGCGAGACACTGGAACAATCAACGATCAATGCGGATTGCATTCACAAGGGATCGTAATGCCACTTATTCATTGCGGACAAGGTCGATCATGAGTAGACACTCGTCAAGCCAGAAGCGTTCAGACCAGACTGCAGTCCATTCCATCTTTGAAATTCCATGACATTCATGGTCACAATCCAGGATTCAGGTACCGTCCAAGCTGTTCCCAGAATATTGACCTGTCACAGAAGGCGAACGATATCGTTGTGTCTGACTTCTGTCAATACGACAAATTCGAAAAACACGTCAGCTTGAGCTCGGAAGTTGGATGTCGCAAGCTCCATCCGACACATAACCAGGGCTCATCAACATGTTGAGTGAGACCCTGGGTCCATCAAAGACGGTCCATGGGTTGGCCGATCTAAAATACCAATCGAAACAAATTGACCTCCTCGTCTATTTTTAACGAACTATCATTCTTTGATCATCACTTAATTCATACTGATCAAACAGAAATACAATTTCTTCACTCAGTCGTTCTCTTCAATCTCGCCATAAAAGGCTCGCACAAGTATCTCCCGATGGCAGCATCACCTCACTTCTTTCAACTACCCACTCAAGACAGGGGTAACAAGTGGATTCAATTGAGATCTCTCAATATGAATGTTTTACAAGTCGACAAGCAAGACCGGGAACTTGAAGAGGATCGATCACTCTTAAAGATCCATGACCCGATTCGAAAGTTGGACGACGAGGAGGATACAGGCATCGACAATCTCTCCGATCTTGTGAGCCCTGAAATCAGCAAAGTAATTCACACGATGCCTCACGACATCAATTTCAAGTTGTTCAGTTTTATCCTCTCTCAAGCGAAGGATCGTGACAAGGTTGAAAGTTCATACCGAGGATGAGATAATCCGTCTGTTTTACAAGCTTGGAATCTGAACCAGACAATACCTTTGCATTACACACCAATCATACTTGCGTCTCAGTACAACCACGAATGGATAATTGTGCAGTAATAACGTTCCTCAGCACTCAAGACAGTGCAAACGTTGGAGTATTGACTGCCGATATCATTCATAATAACAACAAGACTCTCCACGGATCATAGAAAGGAGGGCGAAGGAAAAGTATCTCGGTATTACATCCGAACGATCACCAGATTCAGAAGTATCATGATTAGCATGCGAAGTGAACAACAGATCCAGAAGTGACAGGATTCATCATGAAATTCGTCCAATCAAGCGACCACTTTTTCGTGCCAACCGTTGCACTCAAGGAACTTGGACTTGCGAGCGAGGAGGAGACTTGGACAATAAAAGAAGGTCAAACAGTTTATCCACAGCATTTCAATATCATGCGGAGGCTTTTCTACCAGATTTGAGAAGCATCACTCCGCCTGCTCTGCTCGGACTAAAATTGGCTGTAAACTGCAAGAAAAGCATTACGACTCAACTCAATAGTATTCTGATATCCAACAGGGTGAAACGTGACAGATGATTACAAGATAATCTCGTTAGATGGACTCTGCCATGTAGAAGGATCAAACTCTACCTACGAAGCCAATGAAGATAAAGGCACCTCTGAATTGCTAGAATCAGCAATTAGTGACCTTGGTTGCGTGATTTCATCCCGTCCAGCAGCGGGGTAAAATGAAACCACGCACCATCCAATACCGGACATAAAGCGAATCAACACTCGTCACTATCATCTCAAAATCTGTCACCATTTCGTATAACTCACCATTTACATCAATTTGATCACGTCTCCGACGACAGTATCACGGCGATCTTGCGCATCTTGGCTCGGAGCCAAACATGTCAGACCTGAACCCTTGATCCCCCTTGCAAGGGAAGAAATGGTCTTCCTTTTGGGATACACTGTTGATGGACATTCTCTGGACTCGAGTATCGCCAACATCACGCCTGTCTGCATCAGCAACGAAACACAAGAGCATCCTGCGAAGGGAGCCAAAAGAACAACGGAGTTCCACCATGACTTGGTCGGTAATCAACGTATCAACGCCTCGATCACCTCAATTGACAAACAATCGTGATTCAACAGATCATTTCATCTCCGCACATCTCTCATTGATTCGATATCAATACCGTCTCAAGCTCAATTGGACAACTGATCCCCCCGGCAGACTCAAAGTTTCACGGCAGATGAACTTACCTCAAAACGACCAAAGGACTGAAATATGATCGATTACAAGTGAAATTATTTAGTGCTGACATGCAAACAACCTCTTTTGGGAACGACAACGAAGTTGAGATTGTAAACAAGGATAGGAATGACCAATCTCAGAAAATCACAAAATGTGCACATTTCGACGACAATCGTCAGTTCCCAATTCCGTCGTCACCTTTCAGGATTGTATCAGCCTCCAGCCCCATCCTCGAACAAGCACCTTCTGTCCCACCAGTGGGACAGGCTGAACTCGACGACGTCGACACTTGAACTGATTCTAGTTCACGCTCAGGTCCTCCAAAAGGATTATATCACATTACAGATGATCTCGAAATCTTCACGACTGTTTTGATCACTTTGAAGAACCACGTACAAATCCGAGGACATTTGAACTCGTCCAATAAGCCAATGAAGATCATGAACTCAGCATGATAATCGGCGTGAAGAATCTCTTTGTTGAAACACTCGCTGAAAAGAATGGAATAAATTACAAGACCATGACTCAAAATTATCCGGAGTTTGAAGTGAAACGATGGTAGGATTCTCGAAACGGACACTACTGAACGTACCAGGCGCGGAGAAGAAGGAGAGTGAGAGAAATCTCCTCCGCATTGTCCACGACTCTTCAATCGTCCAGAGCAACGAAATTGTGGGACTGTAAACTGTCATGATGCCCAGGAGAGAGTTGACAGCGAAAGGCAAAATTGAAGAAGAAGGACAGTCCGGAGAACGTCCAAGTCCAGCTTTCTCGCACTATCCGTTCTGATTGCCGCCAATAAGAGGACGCGACCAGTCTCTCCAACAAGAGCAATGTGTTTCCCTGGTCACAAGTCGACGACGAATCAAATTAAACTCTCTTCAACGACATCTCAAGAACAAGACAGGCTAAAGCCGAGAGACAGGTTGCTCGCACCAGGCATCGTCGAACCCCACTCATTCAACAGAATCATCGAGAATCAGAGAAACACGTTTCTCATTCTGAACCCCCTCACCCTGAATGGGCTAAACATTCTCTGTCTCACACGCATGAAAGGCATGTCATCGCACAGGAAAAGACAGATTGGGTTGGAGATCCAAGCTCTACTGGTCTCTCGCCATACAGTTCAACCATACACGTTGATGTGAAGAGTGCGGCATCTCAACAGACCAGCACAAAGTCACCTTTGGAGAAGGGGAAGAGTCAGACTGGATGTGATTGTGTAGTAATCCAGAAAACTTAACTGGCATATTCGCTGGTCGGTAGTTCACACCATCAGCATGACCTACTCTGACCAACATCAGAGTGCCTTTCAAGGGACGGTCCTCAATGCAAATCAAAGCGAACGTGAATCATTTTCTACTGATTGGCTGACAAGGACTTGACGGCCAATCGCGAACCAGTCACAGCGCAGATCATCCCGCATTGTAGGAAATACTTCTGAGAAACAGTTCTGAACTCACCATCGGAACCGTCAACCTATTATTTCCATCGTGGTCGGAAGGTGTTGTCAGAGATGAGTACAGTCAAATTAGAAACATGTTGGACTTGGGGCCCGAAGGAAGGAATGAAGAATCTGGTCGGGCAGAAGTCAACATCATCGGATATGGTTCCAGAATGGATATCTCCCACAGCACCAGCACAATTGGTAGCGGAACGGAAACGGGATCGGCGGAGTTGGGGAGGGAATGCGAGATGTTTTTGGACATCTCTGGGGAAAGAGGACTGTTTAAATACGGGCATGCATAGCACTTTCCTCAGCATATTCCTCTCAACCACCGCCTTCGTCGAAGTAGAGAGCAGCAGTTAACCTTCCCTCAAATGACTTTTGACAACCTTTCGAGTCCTGATGCTTCAACGTAACCTCGACATCAGTAGCTGCTACTTTGAGCTGATCGACGATTAGTGTCAATACCGAGACAAATCTCCAAATGGAAAGATTGGTGAAAGAAGTGGGAGTGAAAGAGGCAGGGAGTGCCGATGAGGCGATGAAAGACGATTTACATCGTCATCTTGTTGTCCGGAGGAGTGTTGATTGAGAGGAGAGAGGACATGTCAACAGTGCAGACGCGACTGGTCGGAAGAGACAGAAATGGAGGAGACAACACTCGATGTGAGTCAGCGGGTAGAGACACAAGAGGCAAAACTCACATGGAAGGAGTGACTTGAGGGGAGAGAGAGATGGTTTTAGAAGAAAAGCTGAGCTACATATCAGCGGAAACAGGCTATGAATCCACTCTCCCTCCCGCCCGTGACCACGACTCGCGAGCCTACATTCGAGAATCTCTTCTGCGGGTCGAGTTCTCTTCGTCCGACAATTATGAGTCGAGTTCTCCTCAACCTCGGGGAGTGAGTGGAAAGGATACTACAACTGGTCAGTCGAGTCTGCCCCTGTTGACGACTACTACTCAGCTCCAATCGTCATCGGTCGATAAGACTCCTCGCTCGCCAACTGCTGGTGCCAGCTTATGAGGAAGCACGGCCGTAGTCTTGGTGGAAGTGAGCAAATGGGTAGAGTCATTCAGGATCTCTTCTTTTCTTATTCTCATTTTCACTTTCCACTTGATTTTAGTCCTTTTCAAATCTCAACATGTTGATGAGCCCTGGTTATGTGTCGGATGGAGCTTGCGACATCCTTTACACAAACCAGTGCTCATCAACCTCTTCTCTGACACACAGCAGTTGAAAGAGGACATCGGTATGTCTTTAGCACTGCGGCGTTTTAAGTTGTAACCTTTTGGTGGTTTTCATTTCATTAGTCATTCTGACTTTTCGGTTTCTCCAGTTTTCATCCCCGTTGGGGCTTTTCTGGAATTATGGGCTAGATCCCACTTTTTGCTTATCAACCGCCCCCACTTGGGCAGAACCGGCTCGATGATTAACCTCTCGAGTTGGGATTTTAACTTTCAACAGATAAAACTTCTTATTTGTATTTGTTGATCGGCCAACCCATGGACCGTCTTTGATGGACCCAGGGTCTCACTCAACATGTTGATGAGCACTGGTTTGTGTAAAGGGACCTGATCCTCACTCTGACAGTCTTCCTGGTTCATCACCCTGACAACTCTTGAGGCTTCTTGATGATCTTCGGCGGAAGTTGATGTTCAACCTTTGTCGAAGCATAGACTCAAGCTGTCCGTTCCGCAACTTCCTCGGACACTTGAAATAGCGGAGTTGAAATGAATGATACATGTAGTCTATCGTTAACGAGCAAGCTGAACAAGACTACATAAGGGTTCGATCTTACGTTGAGAGGAACGACACTAATTCCTTGCCCTCTCATTCTGGAAGTGTTAGCCTGGATCGTCAATATCAGGATTCGGGATGAGATCCCACACAAACAGTGAGTCGAGTTGTCTCCTCACAAACAGTGGGTCGAGTTGTTCTCCCCACACAAACAGTGAGTCGAGTTGTCTCCTCACAAACAGTGGGTCGAGTTGTTCTCCCCACACAAACAGTGAGTCGAGTTGTCTCCTCACAAACAGTGGGTCGAGTTGTTCTCCCCACACAAACAGTGAGTCGAGTTGTTCTCCCCACACAAACAGTGAGTCGAGTTGTCTCCTCACAAACAGTGGGTCGAGTTGTTCTCCCCACACAAACAGTGGGTCGAGTTGTTCTCCCCACACAAACAGTGAGTCGAGTTGTCTCCTCACAAACAGTGGGTCGAGTTGTTCTCCCCACACAAACAGTGGGTCGAGTTGTTCTCCCCACACAAACAGTGAGTCGAGTTATCTCCTCACAAACAGTGTGTTGAGTTGTTCTCCCCACCTCAGCGTGAAGCGCGAGGATGGTAGGAGATGGTATGCAACTGATCCAGTTGGGATCGGTGTTGAGGGGCGCTGGGTCAGGAGACTGTGATGTGGAAGCAGTATCGCAGTGGAATCAAGGCACTCCCATCACTGTCATTGTGGAAGCCCAGCTCCTCCGATTTCTCATTCATTTTGAGTCAGAACTTGCACAGAGTTGGTGCCAGCCCGAGTGGGGTCACGGCCTGACTCTCATCTCTTGGAAGGAATAACAAAGAAGGCTTACTCCTTTTACTTCTCTCTCTTTCAGCTTTTCCTTTCAACACTCGCTGTGTTGAGGAGCCCTCGTTTGGGCTTGGAGTGACCAGAGGGAACTCCTCCAAGACAAACGAGTGCTCCTCAACCTGCAACTCTGCCACACAACCTGGCAAGTTCTGGTTTTTCACTTCACTTCGTCTATTTAGACCATTTGGCAAGTTTTTGTTCCCTGTTAGGGATTTCTTGCCCATAAAGCTTTTGTTTCCTCAACGGCCCCATTATGGGGTAAACCAACCTGTGAACTCTAAGTTCCCCGTTGGGATTTCTGGAACAGATAAATCTTAGTATTGGTTTTCTGTTTTCACATTTTATCAGGCCAGCCCCTAATATCATTTCAGGGTACTCGCTGTGTTGAGGAGCACTCGTTTGTCTTGGAGGGTGTGAAGAGGAACTTTCTCGGAGTGCAGACCGATACTTCAGGAAAGCCATCGATGAATCTGTTTGGATCCGATCGGAGATACCTTTCGAAGATCAGATCCATCGGGAAGAAGGAGCGTCGGTGTTTGGGGAGATGGAAGTGTGGCAGAGAAAGAAGGCAGGATTCACTTGAGTGGTGAGGATAAGGTGATTGAGATCCAAATCAACTTTCAAGGCTTCGGTCAGAGCAGATTGGAAGTCACAGCCACGATAGACAGACAAGATCATGCCGAGCATGACAGCGAGTGGAGTCATGTACAAATCCGATTGGTCCTGTTTTGTCAACAACCTCGGATCGCTGGTGATGCGAGACAGCATTTGATTCGTCTTCTCAAAACGATGAAGGCAGTCCATTTGCCAGTGAAACGACATCGACATCGCGTCATTCAGGAGGACTGCCCCAACGAAGTGACATGCTTGGTAGAAGAGATCGACATCGCTCAGATCAGTCGTCAGAAATCCACTGAAATCGAAGTCCGATTCTTTCACGAACCTTCGATCCCCATTATTGAATCGAGAGTCCAACCATCGTCCCCACAGTCTGAGCAGTGCCCTCTTCTCCTAATTGTCCCATGGCGGAACGCCATTTGGAGACTGGCATACCTGTTGTCGTGGGGATCAGCGACTGATTTAAAGCATCCTCTGATTTCAAAGAAGAGTTCGTTGCATTCAAACTGAACCACAGAATTGGACGAGTGGAGACCAGCGATGAGGAAGTCCTGGAAAGAACTGACATCGGCAATGCATTTAATTGATTTCGTCTCTTCGATAACATTCCGACACCGACGGAGTGATGCTACCACTTTCCAATCGTCCATCTCATCGAACAGAGAGGTGTCAAACCTCTCGTTGAGATCGACAGACTGATAAGATGGTTGGAGAAGAGTGTCTACTGCTGATTCCGAAACTAGTGATCGACGAATGTCCCACGGGAAGGGAAGTGGGGGGTGGTCGAGTGAGGAGGTCATGTATCGCTAAGAGAATCTGTCGAGAATGACGAACAATGGGGTCTGCATGGAATAAGACCTTGTTGTAAATGGGTCGTTCCCACTCAGAATCGACACCCCTTTTTATTGTTTCAAAACACTTCATTTGTTGTAATCAAGCAATTTTTGGGGGCAAAAGCTTATCTTTTCACTTGATCTCTTTCATCGCAACACTCAGAAATGATAATGAGTCCGATCTTCTTCCATCACAAGAATTGATTGAAATTATCGTACACTTTCTCTCTCTTCATGTATACTTCTATGATATGGGGAAAGATGGAAAATATCTGTTTTCCGGCAGCTTGGCGCAGTCTCCACAGAATGACCCGTCTTCGGTCAGATCTCTCTCGTTTTGATTCTTCTCTCAGGAATCAATCGAGACAAACATCTCAATAACTGTCCACGTTTTATTTCAGTCTCCCAACAATGCTATATCCTTCATTCGACGATCCTTCTCCACCACTTCTGTACTCCAACTATGCACTCACATCGTCCGTGGTCGCTGCCTCATATTCATTTTGTCAAGATGACTCTCTTGAAACCAAACCGCAATCGTCAAAATCTGTTCGAACCGCCAGAGTTCGAACGATTTAGCACTTCATAGAATGTCCGTTCCGATCCGCTCCTCAGCCTCCAAATTTGCTTTCAATCACCATAATTCCGAAAGATACACAACATACTCATCTCTTCTGCGGTTAAAGCTCTCGTCTCATACACACAGGCACTCTGCTCTTTATCCTGCACCCCAAATCCCTCACAGAAACCGAACAATGTCTTACTCTCAACCATGTTGCTCTCCCTGTCACTATTGTCACTCATCTTCTCCCATTCCACCCCTTCTCTCCTTGCCTCCTTTCTGGAGCAACGCAAACTTTGGCCGCAGCTGGATTAGGCAATCGAGATCCTTCTCCTCTTTATTCACCACCAGCCGTCTCTCTCCCCACAACCATCCCATTCCTGTCCTCAATTTCGATTGACTTCGCCAATTTCTGTTCCACCAACATTGACACATCACCGGCGAGCGCTCTTCCTCTCTCGTCCATCACATCATACCCAATCACCCTCCTCGACGGTATCCATCGCTCTCCTCCTTCCTCCACATCCACTCCACCATCATTCTCTTCTCTCTCCTCCATCCATCGGTTCCTCTCCACCAATCGATCAAATCAAAAGCAGGTCCGTTCATTTCTGTTGCCGAACGCCTTGTCGCCCTCCACACCCGTCCCACAGCTTTTTGGTTGGAGACCTGCCTGTCACCTTCCGCTCCCAAACAGACGATGTCGACTCGATTGGACTGCACACTCTACCTCCTCTTCTCCAGGCCATGACGCTTCTCAGACACTTGATTCTCTTCTCCCACCGCATACCATCAAACAGCTCCAAGACAGCGCTTACCACTGCGGTGCGATGGACTGGCTTCATTTTGGGGCATGCTCTCCACCTGTGGCCATCACACAGCCCCGATCGCAAGAAAGGAAGACACAAGCTGGATGAGCACGTCTATCGCGGCTGAGGCGAACGCTGTGGGAAGCTCAGCCGCTCCGCACATCCGCGATAGCTGCAGAGACCTGTTCTTCCTCCTCTCGTCACCCGCCTCGATCGAACACTACCTCATCCCCTCCTTCCGCAGAGCCTCTCCAACTCCAACCGTCGTCCATCGTCCACCCTCTCCTCACAAGCGCCTAGTACCCCTTCGTCAATAGACACCTATGTGCGATGCCTCCCTCGTTCCTCTGCTCCACCCCATCAACCTCGCCGACATCCACCTCTCGCCTTTCTACGAGCCAGCACACGTCACTTCCACGTCCCTCACGTGGCACGAACCGACCTATCTGCTGTCGCCGTTCATCCTCCCACCATCCTCGTTCTGGGCGATGTCCTCGCTGGACTTCTTCTCCCACAACATGTCACCCTCAGCCAACTCCAACCCGCACACCAGACACACCAATGGATGGGACACGTTTGATCAGTGGAACATCTCCGACGAAGACATCCCCACGCACGACCTCAGAGAACATCGATGCCAGGCCAGAATCACCGTCCGAGCAAACCAAGGACGATCCTCAGCACACAACACAGCATCCTCTTCCGAATCCGTTCCGTGCACACAGCGACGACACAGTGAAGTGGACAGCGGAAGACGCGGACAGGTCAGGACGAGATTTGGGTGATCCACTCTCCCTCGCCGATTGGGATCGAGCGATGTCGCGAGCAAAGAAGGACGGACTGGACGTGAAGGAGGGCGAGAACATGTCGAAGCTGCATTACTTCGAGCACACCGCGACAACATTCCTGCACACCCTCATCCGCGACAACATTCCTGCACACCCTCATCCGCGACAGAATACAGAGCGAGGCAGAACGTGAAGGACGCTCTTTCCAAACAAGGCAAGTCAACAGCCAAGCACTCGAAGGGTATCGGGCAAGCCTCAAATCACAGACTACGACACCGAAGCGCACTCAGCGGATTTTGAGGATGCTCAGATTCTGACAGTGGCTGTCAAGCAGGGCACTCGCTTCTTTCGATCGTCGGAAGAATGGTGAAGGAGGCCACACTGACAAAGTATGGCTGTGGGGAGAAGTCGTCGTGGTTGGAGGCCCTGCTCGAATCGGGCGAGGCTGGGGTGTCTTCCCATCCCCTTCCTTCCAATCAACAGCGGCGCCTTTTGGGCGATGTTCGACCCCGCAACGACTCAGGGCACCATCACAAGCACGCTCCTCCATCCCCGCTGGTCATCCTCCAGCCTGCGCCGACTCTCTCCCACCTGCGACTCGTGTTCACGTCTTCGCTGTCGCACGTGAAGGTGGGCGAGTATTACATCGACGTGCTGATGGAGGAGAACGTCCTGTCCTCTTCCTCGTCAATCAGCACTCTGTCGAGAACGTCGCCCAATTGCTCGCGTCGGATGAGTGACGGAAAACAGGAGGAATCAAAACAACAACAGGCTCTGCTGAACGACCGCCTGCTCTCTCCGCCGAACAACTGGAAGCCACACCAGCAGCACCGCATATCGACACCATGCGAGGAATCGATGATTGTTCTCAGTTTGCGATATCTCTGTTTGCGGTATCCAACCCCTTCTCCTCGCCGAAGAGCTGATGAAGCGGATCGATGCCTCGGACGATTGTTCGGCTATCTCGAGCAGGGCCTCGCTGAGTCCTTCGACATTCAGAACTCGAAAACATCCTCTCCTCCATCGTCAGCCAGAGCGTCTCTCATCCACCACCATCCAGCGCACCGCAGCGGGACGGGAGTCGAGCGAGCAGTTTGCTGAGCATGCTGAGTTCGAGTTGTTGGTGATTGATTACTGCGTGAAGATCTGCACCACGTCCTTCGTCCTCATCTACACTCTCATCCACTCGTCGAAGCTCGCCTGCTCTCCTTCAAAGACAAGAACGGCATCGCGCTGGTCTTCTCCTTCTTCAACGTCGCCCCTTTCCTCTCCACGGTATACCCGCTCTCGTCGACTGTCCAGCCTGATGACTCCTTCTCGCCCGATCTGCTCCGCGGCAGAAGACCCAATCCCAGTCCCTCTCGTCTCGATCAGCCGCATCGAGTCTGCCCTGTCTCATCCAATCTCGTTCCCAAAGGCTCACTGTGTCATTGTGTCGCTTGGCTCGCTCATCCCACTCTTCGCCTCCAACCAAATATTCCCTCTCGATCGGCCCTCGCTCGTTCCTGTACCAAAACCAGATCAACCGCTACAACCGCTCCGCCACAACGAAGGACAACTTCGATGTGCTGAACCATCTCTTCAAGGTGTTCCTGCACGACATGCCCCACTCTCCCTCGCATCTCTCCTTCGCCCCGACGAAAGCCACTCTCACCCGCATCGCCAAGTTGAACACTTCTGCTTCATCTCCCGACGCACGCGAAGATGTCAAGATGGAGATGTCGGTCCTGATCAAGCGAATGTCGCAGTACGCAGAGAGAAACACGCTCGCGAGAAGAAGTGGAACGAGCTGGCGAGCTTTCACAGTCAAAACCGCCATTCGAGGCAGTCTGGATGTGCAGTGTGCACGGCCATGATCCAGCTGTGGAAGGAAGAGTCAGCTGACTTCGAAACCACGTGCCTCGCTCTATCTCCACCTCAACACCGCGATCAAGCTGGAAGCAGAGACCGCCCAGCAGCTTCTGCAACATGCAGAGCGTGGTGGGCAGGTGGAATGTGATCAAAACGTCGGCAGATGCGGACTTCGACGAGACGAAGTTCAGAGACGAGCGAGTGTCGTCGTTCATCCTTTCGTCCCACAGCAACACACTCGATTTGCACGGAAACCCGATCACCCACACAAAGAAGAGACCACAGAAAACGCCACAGACGAGGAGCTCGACACTCCTTCCCCGTCCAGTGCGATGGACGATCACAAGTCAGAGTCGCCACACCTCAAGCAGACACCCACCATTTCCCCGTCCATATCGACACAGACCACCACTCCACCAGCTCCCAGCACGCCGGGCACGTTCCCACGACTCGGCTCGAGACCAGTCTCACAGCGTGTACTGGCCATCTCATCACTCTCGCGGCCAGTCTTCACTGCACGCTCGTCGTCCTTCACACTCCAAGACACACCCACTCCATTCTCCGACAGTGTCCCGTCGGAGGCGAGGAACAAGCGACTGACCTCACAACTCAACTTCAAGACGAAGAAATTGACGAAACTTTGACGCGATGGACGAGTTGAGTTCTCGCTGCAGAAGTCGTTTGGTGGACGAGGCTCAGAATGGAGAGGAGCATCCAGCGGAGGACGTGAGGACACTTCACAAATCTGTTTTCCTGCTTCCCTCTCTCCATCCCTCCACGCTATTCTTTCCAGAAGTCAAACGACATGGCGTTCCGAATCCAATCCCAGCGAGTGAGTCTTTGACTTTCGTCACAGCATCCAGAAGCCGTTCTGAAAGCAACAGCATCACCGCGCAGAGATGAGTGATCGGAACGAATAAAAGTGTTGTGATGGTCGGGAAGAAGAACAAATTGCATGAAGGAGGAAAAAGATGGTGGAGGAGAAACTTATCAAAATATGGATTGTCCCTCTTGGGAATGTCATGATAACATTGTACAAAATACTGTAAGTGATCGGATGGGGATGAATTTGGGAGAATGAGATCTCCAGAAGCCACGAAATGTTCGACGAGGGCAACCATGATGCGTGCGAAGACAATATCTTTCTTGTTTGGATCAAGAGGGAGGATCAATCGGTTTCGTTCTTTGAGAGTTCGGTGGATGTCCAGAAAGAACTTGCAGAGCGTCGAGATGTCGGAAGAAAGAGAACTAGCTTTTGATGATTGGTGTGGCGAGGAGGGAGGATCTGTTGAGATGAATGAAATGTGAAAAGATAGAAACCGATAATTATTGTGACGAGGTGTCAATTCGGATGTTTTATTTGTCAGAGGCGGTGCAGATGGGTGTTCATTTCGGAAGAGTTCTGCTCCGATTACTGCTTCAACAAACCATTCCATCAATCTCTGCAGGAAGTCAACATAAAATGGAAAAACACACGGTCCAAGAAATTCGTTCATCACTGCGTTCTAACCGCCTGAGATACGATGTCAGAGATTCTGTCTCAATCTCCTCAGAAAGTGCAAAATGGACAATATCACTTCCACTACACACTGTGAAATGAACCCTTCATTGTCGAATGAGTACCGTCTTCCTGAAGGTACGTCTCACATGTTGTTCAATTCTTCCCCAACAATCTACATCCATCATCCCATCATTGAAATGGAGTTAATTACACAGAGATGCTGTTCATGAATACTCACCGATGTTCAACTCACTTGTCAAACATACTGAGGTTACACAATTCAGGGAATTTGGAACTTTCCTGCAGAAGACAAGAAAAATTACGAACCTTTCTTCCAGCTTCGATTCGTGTCATGTCACAACTCGACCATAATAGTCATCGAAATGTAGAGAATCTTCCGTGAGAAGGACTGGCCATCAGATGTTGATCTCGCGTTGGAATCTGCGTCTGACTGTCAACCCGACGAAAATGATCGTTTCAATGAGGATGGAATTTTGCAGAGCGTGCTGACAACGATATTGAGCTGTAGTTTGTGGATGACATGACTCAGTCCCGTAATAGAATGTGATGGTGGAAAGAGCACATTAATCAATCCAATAACAAACTGAGTATCAACAAGTTTCAAGAAAAGTTCCAAATTCCCTGAGCCATGTAACCTCAGTAGTATGGGAGGAAAAAATGGCATTGAAAGCACTGAAGATGTTAGTGTCGTGAAAAAAAATTATGTGGAGATTAATTCTGAAATCACCTTCCCATTAATAAATCGTACAGACGCAGAAATTCCCCTCATTCCCTCCCTTTTTGCCTCCCGCCTTCCCCGCTGTTTGCTTCGTTCCCACATTCCCTCCCTTTTCGCCCCCAGCTTTCCCCGCTGTCTGCTTCGATCCCACATTCCCTCCCTTTTCGTCTCCAGCTTTCCCCGCTGTTTGCTTCGTTCCACATTCCTCCCTTTTCGCCTCCAGCCTTCCCCGCTGTCTGCTTCGATCCCACATTCCTCCCATTTCGCCCCCAGCTTTCCCGCTGTTTGCTTCGTTCCCACATTCCCTCCCTTTTCGTCTCCAGCTTTCCCCGCTGTTTGCTTCGTTCCCACATTCCCTCCCTTTTCGTCTCCAGCTTTCCCCGCTGTTTGCTTCGTTCCCACATTCCCTCCCTTTTCGCCGCCAGCCTTCTCCCTCGACGTTCCTGTTCCAGTTCCTGTTCCTGTTCCTGTTCCTCCCTCCTCAACCGAATCCATCCTGATTTCCGTTGTTCCTCCCGTCAGTGTTGGTTCCGACAGTTCTTCCACTGATTCAATCAAAACTGAATCGTTTTTCCATACAGCAAGATTGCGAATCGGAAGGGGACAGGAATGTTCGAGAAGAATGTGGGTTGTGTCTTTCCATCCTGGCTCAGTCGCAGTGTCCTCTTCCCGTCTCGCCCGTCTGCCTCCAACACCACTCGCTGGCCGTCCTTCCCACCTTCACATGCTGACCCGACCGAAGATTCCGTCACGTGCGACACAGCCATTTGTTCCTTTTTGTCCAAGTTCCATCCCGCTCCTCCCAACAGAAATATGAAAATCGATGGTTTCGTTACCGTCTGAGTTTGTGAAGAAGCCACAATCCCAATGTACTTGAACTCTTTGCATCGGTTCAATGTGAATGAGAATCGAGTCACCGCTTTCCCACACGAAAGCGACAGAAGAGTCGAAAGGCTTCCTCCTGTTTGAGTGAACACATCGTCTTCCAGTTCAAGTTCCGTCACTGGGAACCATTCGATGATCTCTCCTGCTCCGCGTCTCCGACTCAAAACTCGTCCTTCACCCTTCTCTCCTCCTTCTGAAACCATTCCCTTCCCTCCGACCGCCATCCCCATCCCCATCCCCGCCGTCTGCTTCTTCCCCTCATTCCCTCCCTTTTCTCCTCCATCCTTCTCCCTCGACGTTCCTATTCCTGTTCCTGTTCCTGTTCCAGTTCCTGTTCCAGTTTCTGTTCCTGTTCCTCCCTCCTCAACCGAATCCATCCTGATTTCCGTTGTTCCTCCCGTCAGTGTTGGTTCCGACAGTTCTTCCACTGATTCAATCAAAACTGAATCGTTTTTCCATACAGCAAGATTGCGAATCGGAAGGGACAGGAATGTTCGAGAAGAATGTGGGTTGTGTCTTTCCATCCTGGCTCAGTCGCAGTGTCCTCTTCCCGTCTCGCCCGTCTGCCTCCAACACCACTCGCTGGCCGTCCTTCCCACCTTCACATGCTGACCCGACCGAAGATTCCGTCACGTGCGACACAGCCATTTGTTCCTTTTGTCCAAGTTCCATCCCGCTCCTCCCAACAGAAATATGAAAATCGATGGTTTCGTTACCGTCTGAGTTTGTGAAGAAGCCACAATCCCAATGTACTTGAACTCTTTGCATCGGTTCAATGTGAATGAGAATCGAGTCACCGCTTTCCCACACGAAAGCGACAGAAGAGTCGAAAGGCTTCCTCCTGTTTGAGTGAACACATCGTCTTCCAGTTCAAGTTCCGTCACTGGGAACCATTCGATGATCTCTCCTGCTCCGCGTCTCCGACTCAAAACTCGTCCTTCACCCTTCTCTCCTCCTTCTGAAACCATTCCCTTCCCTCCGACCGCCATCCCCATCCCCATCCCCGCCGTCTGCTTCTTCCCCTCATTCCCTCCCTTTTCTCCTCCATCCTTCTCCCTCGACGTTCCTGTTCCAGTTCCAGTTCCTGTTCCTGTTCCTGTTCCTCCCTCCTCAACCGAATCCATCCTGATTTCCGTTGTTCCTCCCGTCAGTGTTGGTTCCGACAGTTCTTCCACTGATTCAATCAAAACTGAATCGTTTTTCCATACAGCAAGATTGCGAATCGGAAGGGGACAGGAATGTTCGAGAAGAATGTGGGTTGTGTCTTTCCATCCTGGCTCAGTCGCAGTGTCCTCTTCCCGTCTCGCCCGTCTGCCTCCAACACCACTCGCTGGCCGTCCTTCCCACCTTCACATGCTGACCCGACCGAAGATTCCGTCACGTGCGACACAGCCATTTGTTCCTTTTGTCCAAGTTCCATCCCGCTCCTCCCAACAGAAATATGAAAATCGATGGTTTCGTTACCGTCTGAGTTTGTGAAGAAGCCACAATCCCAATGTACTTGAACTCTTTGCATCGGTTCAATGTGAATGAGAATCGAGTCACCGCTTTCCCACACGAAAGCGACAGAAGAGTCGAAAGGCTTCCTCCTGTTTGAGTGAACACATCGTCTTCCAGTTCAAGTTCCGTCACTGGGAACCATTCGATGATCTCTCCTGCTCCGCGTCTCCGACTCAAAACTCGTCCTTCACCCTTCTCTCCTCCTTCTGAAACCATTCCCTTCCCTCCGACCGCCATCCCCATCCCCATCCCCGCCGTCTGCTTCTTCCCTCATTCCCTCCCTTTTCTCCTCCATCCTTCTCCCTCGACGTTCCTGTTCCAGTTCCTGTTCCTGTTCCTGTTCCTGTTCCTGTTCCTCCTCCTCAACCGAATCCATCCTGATTTCCGTTGTTCCTCCCGTCAGTGTTGGTTCCGACAGTTCTTCCACTGATTCAATCAAAACTGAATCGTTTTTTCCATACAGCAAGATTGCGAATCGGAAGGGGACAGGAATGTTCGAGAAGAATGTGGGTTGTGTCTTTCCATCCTGGCTCAGTCGCAGTGTCCTCTTCCCGTCTCGCCCGTCTGCCTCCAACACCACTCGCTGGCCGTCCTTCCCACCTTCACATGCTGACCCGACCGAAGATTCCGTCACGTGCGACACAGCCATTTGTTCCTTTTTGTCCAAGTTCCATCCCGCTCCTCCCAACAGAAATATGAAAATCGATGGTTTCGTTACCGTCTGAGTTTGTGAAGAAGCCACAATCCCAATGTACTTGAACTCTTTGCATCGGTTCAATGTGAATGAGAATCGAGTCACCGCTTTCCCACACGAAAGCGACAGAAGAGTCGAAAGGCTTCCTCCTGTTTGAGTGAACACATCGTCTTCCAGTTCAAGTTCCGTCACTGGGAACCATTCGATGATCTCTCCTGCTCCGCGTCTCCGACTCAAAACTCGTCCTTCACCCTTCTCTCCTCCTTCTGAAACCATTCCCTTCCCTCCGACCGCCATCCCCATCCCCATCCCCGCCGTCTGCTTCTTCCCCTCATTCCCTCCCTTTTCTCCTCCATCCTTCTCCCTCGACGTTCCTGTTCCAGTTCCTGTTCCTGTTCCTGTTCCTCCCTCCTCAACCGAATCCATCCTGATTTCCGTTGTTCCTCCCGTCAGTGTTGGTTCCGACAGTTCTTCCACTGATTCAATCAAAACTGAATCGTTTTTCCATACAGCAAGATTGCGAATCGGAAGGGACAGGAATGTTCGAGAAGAATGTGGGTTGTGTCTTTCCATCCTGGCTCAGTCGCAGTGTCCTCTTCCCGTCTCGCCCGTCTGCCTCCAACACCACTCGCTGGCCGTCCTTCCCACCTTCACATGCTGACCCGACCGAAGATTCCGTCACGTGCGACACAGCCATTTGTTCCTTTTGTCCAAGTTCCATCCCGCTCCTCCCAACAGAAATATGAAAATCGATGGTTTCGTTACCGTCTGAGTTTGTGAAGAAGCCACAATCCCAATGTACTTGAACTCTTTGCATCGGTTCAATGTGAATGAGAATCGAGTCACCGCTTTCCCACACGAAAGCGACAGAAGAGTCGAAAGGCTTCCTCCTGTTTGAGTGAACACATCGTCTTCCAGTTCAAGTTCCGTCACTGGGAACCATTCGATGATCTCTCCTGCTCCGCGTCTCCGACTCAAAACTCGTCCTTCACCCTTCTCTCCTCCTTCTGAAACCATTCCCTTCCCTCCGACCGCCATCCCCATCCCCATCCCCGCCGTCTGCTTCTTCCCCTCATTCCCTCCCTTTTCTCCTCCATCCTTCTCCCTCGACGTTCCTGTTCCAGTTCCTGTTCCTGTTCCTGTTCCTGTTCCTCCCTCCTCAACCGAATCCATCCTGATTTCCGTTGTTCCTCCCGTCAGTGTTGGTTCCGACAGTTCTTCCACTGATTCAATCAAAACTGAATCGTTTTTCCATACAGCAAGATTGCGAATCGGAAGGGGACAGGAATGTTCGAGAAGAATGTGGGTTGTGTCTTTCCATCCTGGCTCAGTCGCAGTGTCCTCTTCCCGTCTCGCCCGTCTGCCTCCAACACCACTCGCTGGCCGTCCTTCCCACCTTCACATGCTGACCCGACCGAAGATTCCGTCACGTGCGACACAGCCATTTGTTCCTTTTGTCCAAGTTCCATCCCGCTCCTCCCAACAGAAATATGAAAATCGATGGTTTCGTTACCGTCTGAGTTTGTGAAGAAGCCACAATCCCAATGTACTTGAACTCTTTGCATCGGTTCAATGTGAATGAGAATCGAGTCACCGCTTTCCCACACGAAAGCGACAGAAGAGTCGAAAGGCTTCCTCCTGTTTGAGTGAACACATCGTCTTCCAGTTCAAGTTCCGTCACTGGGAACCATTCGATGATCTCTCCTGCTCCGCGTCTCCGACTCAAAACTCGTCCTTCACCCTTCTCTCCTCCTTCTGAAACCATTCCCTTCCCTCCGACCGCCATCCCCATCCCCATCCCCGCCGTCTGCTTCTTCCCTCATTCCCTCCCTTTTCTCCTCCATCCTTCTCCCTCGACGTTCCTGTTCCAGTTCCTGTTCCTGTTCCTGTTCCTCCCTCCTCAACCGAATCCATCCTGATTTCCGTTGTTCCTCCCGTCAGTGTTGGTTCCGACAGTTCTTCCACTGATTCAATCAAAACTGAATCGTTTTTCCATACAGCAAGATTGCGAATCGGAAGGGGACAGGAATGTTCGAGAAGAATGTGGGTTGTGTCTTTCCATCCTGGCTCAGTCGCAGTGTCCTCTTCCCGTCTCGCCCGTCTGCCTCCAACACCACTCGCTGGCCGTCCTTCCCACCTTCACATGCTGACCCGACCGAAGATTCCGTCACGTGCGACACAGCCATTTGTTCCTTTTGTCCAAGTTCCATCCCGCTCCTCCCAACAGAAATATGAAAATCGATGGTTTCGTTACCGTCTGAGTTTGTGAAGAAGCCACAATCCCAATGTACTTGAACTCTTTGCATCGGTTCAATGTGAATGAGAATCGAGTCACCGCTTTCCCACACGAAAGCGACAGAAGAGTCGAAAGGCTTCCTCCTGTTTGAGTGAACACATCGTCTTCCAGTTCAAGTTCCGTCACTGGGAACCATTCGATGATCTCTCCTGCTCCGCGTCTCCGACTCAAAACTTGTCCTTCTCCTTCTCCTTCCCTTCTTTTCTCCATGTTCCTTGTCCTTCTGCCTTGATATCGTATCCGCACTCATATTGTGTTTAGCTTCTAAGATTCAAGGCTGTTGAATATGACCCACTATAGAATTCTCGCGATTTTAAATCCACCACATTTTGTCTCTGATTCTTTTTTAGGTACATACACTCTGACATCTTTTCGATCAAATTTTGAAACGAACATATTTCGAACTACCATCTCTGTCCATTTCTCAAACGGAGTTTGTGCTCGACATTTTGCATTTGGGCTGTTTTATTTTCCAAGTCACAATCGCCTGAAAGTGATTGAAATAAATTGGAGAAAAATACAAATCGGTGGAGTGGATTAATTCTTATGCAACTAAAAAGTGGCGGCACAATGAGAATAGTTGGTCATAGTGGTGTCACCAATCGGTGTCTTGTCACCAATTGGTGCTTTTCTCATATTTCATAGAAGAGATAATGACTATGAACTGTGTGAAGTGATAGAGTTACAGAAAGCCTCCATCCTGAGAAAAACATGAAATACTGTTTGAGTGTGCAATTCATGGGTTAGATCATATCTCGTTCTGGAAAGAGGATAAATTAGAGATAATTCACATCACATTTTGTTTCCTTCAACTTCTTTAACAATCATAAGACTTCAATTGACATGTTTCGTTTTGGTTGAAATAATGAAATGAGAAAATGGGCAGATCGATCATAATATGTTGAAGCTCTTAGAATGAGGTCAGGAACGCCTTCTATTCAGATCGACCCAACTCAACCAATGCCATCACACCCGCAAGTGACCCCGGAGTGGAGACATCTTCGGCTGTGGCGATCGACATCGTTTCTTTCTCATTCTTCGACATCAACCATCATCAAGAATCCTCACCGACTGAGTTGTCGAGTGTCCAATGAGAGAGAGAGCGTGTTCGTTTGGTGAGATTAATGCATCCAGATCTGTCGAATCCACAATTTGAATCACTTTCGATCTATCTTCTCAATTCGCTCGCGAGATTCGTTTCTCAATCGTCGAGTCACTCACCCCATTGGGACCACAGTGAGCAATGTCTTTCCCATTCTCCCCATACACATCAACAGGCTTCTGATTTGATCCCAGTGATCCCAGTCGGATCTGATCCCACTAAATACCTACAATACCATTTCGTTTCTTTCATTTCAAAAAGTCTTCTTATATATGATATTTGAATGGAAAAAAAAGTAAAAGGAAAATGGTCACTTCATAGATCATGAAATGCAAACTTTGGGTGCTGCTGTTTCCAGTTTGTTCTACAACAATAATTATAAAAACAAGTCGATAATGCGTTATTATGTCTTCTTTGATGGTTTTTCTCACTGACAAAAGTCAAATGAAGGGAATACATCGAAAAAAGAAGTGTTGGTGATTGTGATCGTGCGTGTTTTTGGGAAATAAGAGCTGTCTGAAATATTGAAGAGCATTATGTGAAAACAAGAAGTGAATTGAACATGATTAATGAAGTGATAATGAGAAAATCTCAAAGGAAAAGAGTTGAAATATGATCTCAGTACAAATTTAGGCACTGACATCAATTGATCCCAGTTTTACCTATTTTGATGGGACTACTCAGATGCCTGCACATCAATCTCTCGTCCTGTTGCAATCGGATCGGATACTCAAGCAGCGATGATGACACTTCAGTTGAAGTGTCATTCCCCGAAACGCTTCTGGATCGGTCGACGAGTCAACAGACGTGAAATGAGAGTGAACGATTTGTGTCGCGAAGGATGGTCTAGACACGAAGATCAGAGCTCCACTCGGAACAGGATTCGACGGAGCGAGAGAAAACGAGAGACCACTCAGGTCGAAATCCCAATCTGTCTGTTCAGTGGTGGAAGAGAGAGTGAGGGAGACAAGAGGAGCGGACGATGCTGTGCACGAGACGAGGGAAGTTGAGACAATGGAGAGGGTGTGAGATCCAGACAGATCGAGAGAGAGGAGTCCAGTCGATGACGAAGTGCTGATTCTCGTCAAAATGGAGGATTTGAAGGTCGGGCTTCCGACGATGTTGAACAGAGCTTCGTTCAGAGTTGAAGCAGTTGCAGCTGATCCAAATGAACACGACTCGATCGACAGTGAACAAGAAGAGACTGAATGGAAGGAGGTTGATCTTTGGTCGGCTCCGAAGACGAAAGCGAGACTGTTCAGATGGAGTGTGTATTCGACCAAAACAGAGAAAGAGGCAGACGAGTCTGCAGTGAGTGTTGCCCCCTCACTCTTCGACTTGATGATCTGCTTGATAAACGAAGTCGAATGTGATGTTTTGAGGCTGGTTGAACTTCCGATGAGAAGTGTTGACTCCGTTCGCTTGAGAGATGAGAATCCTTTGTCCAGTGTCTCGTAAGGAAGTTGAGTGAGCCCACAGTTGGCGTGATCCTCTCCTCTCCATCGACAGACTGCGTGGTCTCTTGATTCGTGTGAGGAAACCAGAAGAAGAGCATGCTTTCGGGAGAGTCAGTTCCGACTTGTTCTTGAGAAGAGAGAATGGTGCTTGGAGGGCCGTTGAATCGAGATCAGATGCTGCAACAAAGATGAGCGAGCCTGTTCCATTTGACGCGATCTCGTCGAAGAGAGTGTCTGTTGTGGATTAGAATGTCGTGCCGAGCGAGAGATGGATGACAATGCCAAGAGAGGGATCATTTGAAACTTGCACCGATGAGATGGTGTGGTCATTTAGCTTAATCCGAGTGTCTGTGCCGACATCACACGATGTCAGGGATAGGAGCTCCTGCGGAGACGATGAAGAATGAAGGAACTGCACTGCTTGGAGAAAGGTGGAAGAGAAGCGAGTCGAATGAGAGTGTCTGGCTGGCTCCATTCATCGTGATGGATCCAACTCCAGACTGGACGATGATCTGCTTCGTTGAGGGAGACGAGATTGAGGCGGATGAGGAGACAACATGAGAGGAGGAAAGTGTCGTTGTTCCTGCGACCTCAATTGAATTCAGGAGCGTGTGAGAGAGAGGAAGCCACTGCAGATTCCAGTAACGAACATCGAAGTCGATCAGATCCACATTTCGGGTGTTCACTTTGTTCGTTCTTTCCTTTTATCTGCCACAATCTTCACTGTTGGGGAGATGAGATGGTACATTAGTGATGTTTCGTACCATTTCTCATTCGACATTAGCGAACTGTCTCGCCCAGCAAAGTCGAGGAGTGGCTGGTCGGGAGAGAGATGAGGATATCACAGGAATCAGCTTGGGTTGATCTGGGTCAGTTCGGACACAATCTGAGAACGAGGTGGAGAGAATGGAAGTTGGGTGCTCGCTCCTGATCTCCACCAGCGCGTCATTTGGCACAGAGAATGAACAGAAAGTTGCGGAAGAAATGAAGAGAGACGATGTGTCCAACGAGAACTAAATGAGAGGAGCGGAGAGTGTTGCGCGTCCAGTTGAGTCTTTTGTCCGGTTAAACGTGCAATCCACGATGCTGATTGGCTGACAAGTCGATTGGAGGAGAATATGACGGAATGATTTGGAGAGTGAGCAGATCATAGCAACGTCGTTCAACTCCAAACTGTCTCCATCGTCCTCCAAAGAAAATAAACCGGCCTTCGCAATCGGTCGAATGTCCAAATTGACAACAGCCAGGCGAGCATCTTTCTTCGCCGCTGTCGTTCCCTTCACAGTGACGTCTTGATCTGCAATATCAATGTCCTCCTCAATGTATGTCATGTTCCACACAATCATGATCGTCTGCGGGAAGTGTCTGTCATTCTTGCACTTCTGCTTTAGATGACTCACTCCATATTGTAATGTCGCGTAGCTTGTTCCTGTCCATTTACAATTGTCGTTGTCTGTTCCACAGTATCCTCCGAGAGGCAGCTGTCGACTCCCGTTCACTGAGATCGTTGGTGAGGGAGGAAGAAGTGGATGAGCTCCAATTCTGTCGGATCGTTCCGTCCTTCGATCACAACTCGATGAAGATGTCGTTCACTTCAGCCGCCTTGCTCCCCCTTCCCAATCAGGTTCCCATCATAATCTGTTTCTGTTGCTGAGCAGTTCTTTGACGAACAGTTCGTGAATGACACGTGAGTGAAGGAGACAGTGGTGTTGATCGCATGAAGAACACTGCCATTCACGTCTGAATGAATGTTGGAATAAGCGCAATATCGAAGAGTGAATGAACCACCTCGAAAGTCGTCGAGAGAGCATCCGACGAGAGTGAGGGGGGTTGCGGACGGAGACGTCGAACAAGACTGATCTGCAATTGTTCAACAGGAAAGGGATGATCTCGATGAAAATGAGAGGAGGGAGACTTCGTGCGATTTGATGCATTCGATCCGAACTGTCGAAAGACGAGTTTCCTTCGACGATTCCGTTGTGACGAGCTGGCTGGTCGCTTCTGTCAGACCAGAAGAGACTATTGCTGTGAAGGTCGATGAGTTTGTGAGGAAGCCAACACCAAAAACTTCCACGTTCGACGAGATCGACGTCACTGGAACTTCGAAAGAGCCATCGCCCACGTTGATCAGATTCGTCCCGTTTCCTGTTTTCGAGAGAGCTGTGTCGAATAGGTGTGAGTGTCGGAGAGCTTGCAGCGATGCGGTTTTGTGTCACGGATCATAATATTGAATGTTTTTTTGAGCTTGGTATAGATTCTGAGTTATCCAGGTGAACAGAACGTTGAATACGAGAACGATGTTTGATCAGGTCGTTGAAGGATTAATGAAAAATGTTCGACGTAAAAGTACAGAGAGAGGCGTGCTTAAATTTCACCATATAGAAACTGGTGAATAAGTCTTCCCTTTATCTGACAAAAAATGAGATAAGACAAAGAATCGATGAGAATAGGATTCATAGTCCTCTTATGATTGTTAAAGAAGTTGAAGGAAACAAAATGTGATGTGAATTATCTCTAATTTATCCTCTTTTCCAGAACGAGATATGATCTAACCCATGAATTGCACACTCAAACAGTATTTCATGTTTTTCTCAGGATGGAGGCTTTCTGTAACTCTATCACTTCACACAGTTCATAGTCATTATCTCTTCTATGAAATATGAGAAAAGCACCAATTGGTGACAAGACACCGATTGGTGACACCACTATCAGACCCTGTCTTTTGGTGGATTTTCCTTTTGGAGCTTCAATAAGACTCTTTGAGAAGGGAGACGTTTTGTGATTGAACATGTTGGTTTAAGTCGTTCGAAATAGTCTGAATCATCAGTCAATCTAACTTTCGGTAATTGAATGGGTGGATTCCTTGTGGTCATACAATTCTTCGACTTTTCTTCTGATGTGTGACGATTATCAAGATAGAGTCCCATCAGAGAGCCTCCACGAAGCATGTTCTCTCGCCAATCAATCCGATTAATCGTCTCTTTCTTGACAGGTAGTTCGTCTACTGGCTTCTGTTCGGGAAATAATTTTAATATGCGAGGAGCTGCCTTCTTCGAATGGATCAGAGTTATGGGCTGCCATTTGTTGAATGGAATTGAGAGAAAAGGAGCAGCGTAGCAGATTCCGTTGTATTCGCAAAAATGGAGATAATCTTTGATCCGAGGAATTGTGTAGTGATCAAATGTTTCCTCACTGTGTAATGTCGTTTCGTGGAATGAATGAGTGTTTGATAGATGGTTAAGTGTTATCTGATTACGAAAATGCTGGATTAAATCCGTGACAGTTCGAATTTTTTGGTTGATCGGATTCCATCTGAGGCAACCGGCTAATCTCCCAAAAGAACCGTCACAAACGTTTTGCCATGTACTTCACTGAAAAAGACATTGATGCCACACATGATGGAAGGTATGCTCTGATTCCACGAAGAACAAAATTGATGAAGGTTCCACATCGAAAGTGTGGGCCCGTGTCAGACCAGAGACGGAGTTTAGTGAGTTGTCTAAGTTCAGAGAAAAGAAGGAGATCACGAAAACAATGAATCACGAAAGGACCGTCGTGATTAAGGAATTTCGAGAGGAAATGAAAATAGCGATATGTGGGTGTGGAATTGATTTGTGTGGTGATCAGCGTGAATCCCAAGTGTGTAATTTGCTGCTTGTGATAGTAATCTTTCGAATTTTGTTGATCGGTGATACATAATCTCCAATTTTCTTTGAAGTCGAACACAAGTATCCCTTCTTGAGGATCAAGCACACTCATTTGGTGATGGAATGCATCTCTCGTTCTACGAGCATGGTCTTTGTGGAGTGTCAGAATTCTCATCTCTTCGAGTAATGTCTGATCAGGCTCTTTTCCTTGTCCTCTCAACGCTTGAATCTGCTTCGTACCCTCGTCTAATCTTGCACATCTGTTACAACAATCGGTCCTTCGCTTTGGACGGCTCATATGCTTGCAAAACTTCTCGAATGATGATTTTGACAGATTTGTTGCCGGATGATCATCTTTGAAACGTCTGAATAAGTTTGTTTTGGAGTCGTTGAGTATTCTCGTTGTCCATTTCCATTGGAAATGGCTATTCTGTGATCGTGATATGGCGGGCTGATCAACCCTCGATTCCTGGTGGGTCACTTGATCTAAAACAAAATCTTCTCTTGGTCTCTTTCTCTGACTAGTACATGATTCAGTAGAATTGCGGTGCAAAAAATCCCAAACTAGCAGCTTCGTCTCCAATGTGATTGAGTTGAGTCTGTGAAGGTTTGATGAAGGACGATCTGACGGGTATGCTCCTGCTTGTTTGTTCCGATATGGCTGACGGAGTGTATTCCGATCGATCCCAAATCGGTACTGTGTAAAGTCTTTGAATGATAGAACATGGACTAAGGCTGTAAGCAGTAGAACTTTGCTGTGTTTGTTCATTGAAGCGTACGCTTTCGCCAACTGAGTCATAATAAGATCGAATCTCTCTGAAGGGATATTTGATGAGGATTAGAGGTGAAAAGGCATACCGTGATGATTCTTGCGTATTCTGTCCTCCACAAGCTTTCCAAGTTTCGAATGTTGAACAACAAACATAAGGAGAGACTCTGGGTGTTTTGAATCGAGTTCAGTTATACGGTTAACGACCTGGCGAGCTCTCCACTGCATTGTTTTCATTGGAACGGGTTTTTCGGAAGTCATTCTGATCACACCCATGTTGTGACTTGTTAAAAAAAACGTCCCATTTCGCTAAAAACCATCTCTGTGTTATTCAACATGATGAATAGTTTCGATTCGCAGTGAGGACAATGGAAAGAGTAGATTGAAAGCGTGAGAATGTGTACAGAGTGATACAGAGAAGAATTGTGTCACAATCACCAAGAATTAAAACTGTCGAAATGAGAAAGAAAACGATTGACCGACAATCAACACCATCGCCCTTCCCTCATTCTCACCCTCAAACACACACAAAAACACATACTCACTCACTCCAATCAAGCTGATGTCTCTTCGGTCTCTTCCCGACTCCCTTCCCCTCTCTGTTCCTCTCCTCCCGCCGAACCAGCCACCTCACCATGACTCCCCGTCGAAGGCGATGGGAGAAGACCAGTGCTCTCCAACAGCGCAGACATCTCCAGCTTCCGAGCCCTCTCCTCCGCTTCCGCCTTCTTCCGATATCGTCAGAATTCCATTTGGCAGTGTGTTCATCCCGCTTCTTCAATCATCCCGATTCGCTCAGCCGACGATGCTGGGATGGTATGTCTTGACGAACTCCGAGCACAACAGAGCCGATTGCCATACAACTGCCATTGAGGAGCAGAATCTGTTTGGAGATGGGAAGGCACGACCGAAGAGTAATTCTGGACGTGCTGATGACGGGTATCAATGCCATCCTTAGTTTGTCTCGAAGTGTCTGAGATGGGACGAACTTCTCGAATTGCCATCCAGACCATAACGAAAGTCAAACGTCCTCGTTCTCAGTTGGTGGTGATCTCGTCGGATTGTGTCGAGGAGAATCCCAATCACAGCAACACCTTTCTCGTAGTCATCCAAGAACGACGAGCACGACACAGCAAACACCACACTGTCCAACAAACTCTTCCTCACCAAGTCCATCCGAACAGCATCAGACGAGACACTGACGAATCGATGGAAGAACTCGAAGGCAGCGGACATGACTGCTGGATGTGGAGATCTGAGAAAAAGAAGAAAGGAAGGAGAAAAACAACAAGAGAGTTGCAGTGATGCATTCAAGGAGAGCGCGTCCGATTGGGGATGAAAGGAAATCTGAGAAAGAGTGACAACAGCGAGGCCAAACGGTCAGATTCCAAATATCGCACACACTGAGTCAGAATGTAGATTCCTTCACTGGGAGAGAGTCTTTTCTTCAACACTACTCTGATCCTGTTCCAGTCTGGTTGGAGGTTGTATGGAGAGATGAGAGAGGGGATGCCAGAGCGGGAGGAGAGAGTTTGGAGGACGCCTCGCTGAGCACCAGCCAGAGAAGGAAGATGGCAGAGGAGTGGAGAGTCGAAGTGAGAAGGAATGTTGAACCAGTGAAGAGACACAACAACATCCCCAACTTGGCACAAAATCTGCGGTTCGTCCGGGTTTTCATTCATATTGGATGGATATAGCATCCTGAACACTTTGACGAGAGAGAAGCAGGCACCGAAGGGAGAGAGATAAACACCAAAGCTGTTGAAGATTTCGAGAAGATAGACTCGAATGGTGGTTGGTGCTGCGCTGAGGTGTGGCGAGGAGATCAGAGTGTCGATGAGGCGAGGAGGAGGAAAATGACAGAAGAGTGCGTTAATCTCCGATTGAGTGGATTCCTGATTTGAGTGTTGGATGAAGAGCATGGCAACGAGATTGCGAAGCGCTGCTTCCTGATCGAGATTGAGTTTGGGACAGCGAAGAAGGAGGGAGTGCAGACCAACATAGGGTGTGAAGAGGAACTTTCTCGAGGTGCATTCAGACACATCAGACCATACTTTGAGGAATACAACAGGATCTGATCGTAGATACCGTTCGAACATCAGATCCATCGGGAAGAAGGAGTGTCGGTGTTTGGGTGCGATGGTGGTGTGGTTGAGGAAGAATGCAGGATTCACAATTGTTATCAAATGTTGAGGATATGTGTCCGAATCAGACGTGATGACTTCCGTCAGAGCGGGAGGGAAATCACAGCTTCGATAGACAGACAGAAACGAGCCGAGCATGGTTGCGTGTGGAGTTAAACAATGATGTGATGTGTACTGTTTGGAAAACATCCTCGGATCGCTGGCGATGCGTGACAACATGCGATTTCTCTTCTCAAACTGATGAAGGAAGTCCATTTTCCATCGAAAGGACATCGACATTGCTTGAGTCAAGAAAACTGTCCCGACAAACTGACAAGCTCGGACGAAGAGTTGGACATCACTCAGATCAGTCGCCAGTAAACCACTGAAATCGAAGTCTGACTCGTTCATGTCCTTTCGATCCCCATTCTTGGCTCCGAAATTCAACCATCTCTCCCACAGCCACAGCAGTGTCATCTTCTCCCAAAAAGTTCCTTCCTGGAACGCCATTCGGAGACAAGCAAATCGGACATCGCGGGGATCATTGACTGTCGGAATGTAGTCTTCGAGTTCAAAGAAGAGATCGAAACATTCAAACTGGACAATGGTGTGGGGTGAGTGGAGACCAGCCAAGAGGAGACTCCGGAAAGTGTGGACGTCAGATATGCATTTCGTGGATTTCGTCGCTTCGACAACAGCATGACACCGACGGAGTGCTGCTACCAGCTTCGTGTCATCTGTTTCGTCGAACAACGAGGTGTGAAACTTCTCGTGGAGATCGACTGACAGAGAATCCAGTTGGAAATCAGCGTCGAGTTCTGACTCCGATTCAATTGATGGACGGGTGTTCCACGAGAAAGAATCGGGAGGTGGTCGAGTTAGGAGATAATGAGTTGCTAAGAGGACCTGTCGGGAATGACGAACGACAGGGTTTGGATGGAACAAAAATTGCTCCGAAGAGAGATGTTGAGCAGTGGATGGTGATTGTTGGGATTGGAGGTCAGTTTGGGTGGCGATGGTTGAGGAGAGGAGTAGAGCGTCAGTTGTGGTCGTAAAATGACAAGAATCTGCGAATCGGTTTTCTTCGATTGGAGTTGGGTTGGCTCGGAGTTGATGCTTCGTTTGGAGAGAGAGGAGAGTGGAACGAAGACAGCGAGATTGGAGGAAGGAAAGATCACTCTGAAGGGAATGATGAACAGAAAAGAGAACACACCCTCTGTGCGGCATCTTTCTCGATTGTTTTCATCATCGTCACCCATTCTGTCCAATCGTAAAACGCATTTCGAACTGTCTCCATCGAGTGAGTTTCTTTCGCCTTCTTCACAGCATCCAACAACTGTTCTGAAGATTCAACGGCATCTCCACACAGGAATGAGTGGGCGGCAGGAACGAAAATGTTCCGATTGTTGGGATGAAGAACAAAGCGTGTGAACGACGAGGCGAGATTGTGGAGGAGAAAAGGGTTTGAAAGAAGATTGTCCATGAAGCGAATGTTACGAAACCACTCTGAGAAATATGGTGAATGATCGGTTGGAGACGAGTTTGGGAGAATGAGATCTCCAGAAGCCACGAAATGTTCGACGAGGGCAACCATGATGCGGGCAAAGACAATATCCTCATGTTTTGGATCAAGAGGGAGGATCAATCGGTGTTGTTGTTCGAGAGTTCGATGTGTGTGCAGAAAGAACTGACAGAGCATGGAGATGTCGGAAGAAAGAGAACCAGCTTTTGACGGTTGCTGCGGCGAGGAGGGAAATGCTGTTGAGATGAATGAAAAAGAAAAAAGTGAATACAGAGCAAAACTGTGGACAAGATGTCAATTCGGATGTTCTCATTTGTCAGAGGCGGTGCAGAGGGGTGTTCATTTCGGAGGATCTCTGCTCCGATCACCGCTTCAACAAACCATTCCATCAATAGCTGCAGGAAGAAATAAAATGAGGAAAAAACACACAGTCCAAGAAACACGTCCATCACTGCGTACTAACCGCCCGAGACACGATGCGAGAGATTCTGTTTCAATCTCCTCAGAAAGAGCAGAATGGACAATATCGCTTCCATCACACGCTGGGGGTGAAGAGATAATGGATGACTGGAAAAGAGACGCTCGTTCACCATTCAATAAACGGATATTGAGATGCGGCAAAGTCTTGAGGGAAAATATTGAGAGAAAGTGAGAGTGAAGAGATCTGAAACATGACAAAAAAGGTTGAAAATGACGATTCAAAAGTGAAAACATGAATATAAACCAGTGCTGTCTTGAAAATCTCTGATGAAGGATGATTCCCCAATTAATACGACTGAGGAGAGTATGGTGCGAAATCTGCTGGACTGCTTCTATGAGTGCTTCAATGATTATCTGATCGAGAAAATGGAGATCGAGGGACAGAAATCTGGACAAGGATGGTTGATAAACAAAGTTTGGTTGGATCAGAGTCCTGGACTAATCAATCTCTTTGTGACACATCACCAGACTTCTGAGGGGTATCTACCATTATGATGATTAGAATTGATATCTGAGTCGACTTGCGGACACGCCATTCCCATCCTTGCATTGATCGGTTACAGTCGACAATGTAAAACTGCAAGCACGTAATATGTAAGAAAGAATTCTGACCTATGTTTTATTCTCTTCACAGCAGAGTTCTGTGAGGATATTTTTGACGCCAACAACCAAACCAGCCTTGTTGGTCAGTTTGGAGGTGAAATGTTCAGTTGGGGGACGGATCCGATCTCTGTCAAGAACAATCATTGGAATTGTTCAATTTGGTTTTCAGCATCAATTTCGGCAGAAAAACAGAGATAAATCAAATCATTGTTGAAATGGAGAGCTATACAGAGAAAAGATTGTTATTTGAAAAGTGAGATGTCACGACGACTTCGTAGTTTCGAATCGATTGAAAATATGAGATCAAACAAATGTAAATTGGTCTCTTCATCACTTATCTCGTCATGTGTTGTCTTCATTCGAGTGGAAGAGTGAGAGACAGTCGCTTTGATTTTTGACTTGAAGTTCCGACATGTGTATTGAGGGTTGAGCTTATTCAGTCTGAGACATCTCAGAAAACATCTGATCAAAACAGAAATTAGAGCTGGAAGGACAAACGGCTGAAGGGTCGAAATATCTGATCCTGTCCTTTCCTCAGAGACATTCCTTCCGTTTCGCAATGTTCAACACTCCAAATCTTGGTATTCAGCAGTGCGTCGGTGTTCGACAGAATGATTCCAGAAATTTATCGAAGAATGCACAATTTCGGCTTCGATGGGAAGAGAGTTGGAAACCATGGAACAATAACGGCGAGATAACATCGTAAGGTCTGAAATAATGAAGAAAAAGGGATGATACCCGATGAAATCATGGATTGTTTATGTTCTTAACGTGGAATTGCATCTTGTTGCGATCTGTCAACGAGCGTAGGTTTCTGTTCAGTTTGACTCCAACTCTCGTCATTCGGAAGAGCATTTCTGAAAAATGATGAATATTGGGATAATCGTTAAAATAAAACTGAACTTAAATCCAATGCACACCGTTGTAGAGCGGAAATGGAACTTCAGTCGAATCTGGTGGGAGTTCATGTTTGATGGTGGAAGAAACGCTATTTCTAATTTGAGTGTGCGAATACTGCGTGTTGCGAGAGGTGAAGGCGTTTGGGCGCGGTGAGAGGATGAGGAGTAGGCTTGTCTGACCGGCACTGACCGGTCAGTTTTCATCGAAAAGTACTGACCGTCACTGACCGGAGAAATTTTGGAACCCAGAATCGAGAGTTACCATTTCTCCGAAGTGGATTCCCAAAAATCGAATTTTAGAATCAATGTCCTGAGTATCAATGATTTTCAATGTGAAATGCAATGATTGAAATAATACCACTTCATGAAAGACGTTGTTCTCTTATTGTCAGACATTTCTAGTTCCGAGAAAAATTAAGTAGTTAATGGGTTGTCGTTCGACCTTTGTCAACTTTACTCATTGATAACGGATTTACTGCAAGTCCAACCTTCATTAAATGAACGGAACATCGAATGGACCATGGATTAGTTTGCCTTTTACTCACACCTGTGATCTTTCTAGAGTTGGATGGGAACACCGTCTTTGAATACCAGGAAGTGATTGAGAAACAAAATCATTTTCCTTCAGCGATGGCTGTGAGAGCAAGATATAGTCAAACGAAAGCCCCATTCCAGAAGGATCGTATTCTGTATCTGTGCCGACACGTTGATGACTGTGGGCGTGGATGTCATTATATTGCTCGAAAAACCGCTTTTGATCCTCATCACACACATCAGTTTACAGTCAAGAAGCTAGAAAAACAACAACAAATAACTGTGGATGATAAGTTCACCAAGTTTGAACAAACATTATTCCTTTTCTGTGCACGACACACGGTATCATACAACGCAGTTGGCTCCAATGAGTTCAGAGATGTGGTGAATGAACTCATCCAGGTGGGAAAACGGTCCAGTCAAAAGGAAGTTAGCAGTTGTCAAAAGATTCTCAATCGACGCAGAATTCCAGGTCGAATGGCAAAGTTGGGGCGACAAGCAATTCAAGATGCTCTGGCTGCAAGACGTGGACTAAGTGGAAGCATCGTGATTGACGGAGGTAAGGTTGGACATCTTCACTTTCTACTCGCAATTTTTGTTGCACCACAAACAACTTTTGAACCACTCCTCATTCATACATCCAACGTTGACTACAACCTCAATTCCGTGTTCTATGCCAGTTTTGCCTCGGACAGCGCAGCAATCCTCTCCAAACACGGGATTAAAGTTGTTGCCTTCGTGGCAGACAATGCGCTTGCCCTTCAGAATGGACTCGTATTTGTATCTCAAAAGGAGCGTACTCCTCAACCAGAAACGCTCCGACCAACTGACAACCTGGCATCGTCCCCTCTTGTTGGCCGATGCCACAACCATCTCCTAGATCTTGCTTGGACTGACGTAAAACAATACTCTCCACACCTAAGAAACCTGTTGGAAACACTTCACTATATCGCACGTGAGTTTCCACAAACTCTATCAAAACAAATCGGTTCATCGCCACCAACATTCTCACCAACGAGATGGCTCGATGAGATCCGGCCAGTCTCATGGTACTCTGCTCACTACGCAGCCTTTCCGACTCAATCAGATTCCGAAGTGCAATTCTTCAGGGAAATCTCAGAAATTCAAAAAATCTTGTTGCCATTGTATCTCATGAAAAATCAGTTCGGAGAGCGATCCTGTGTCATTTACAATGTGTTTCCAATCGTTGTCCGGACGATGCAGACAATTTTACAGAACCTTGCAGACTCACCGACTCGATGGAAAGAGATTGGTGATGTTGTCATTGACTGTCTCTTTTTACGATTCTTCTGCAATTCAACTTCATCACTGATGCTATTCGCTTTCTCTCTGACCAGGGATGGACGAGATTCCTACCACACCGACTGTTCCATTCTCAGCTCCTCCCTCGACGTACCAAGTCCCTTTATACCGCTTGACCTCGTCTTTGACGAGATAGACTCAGAACCCGAATGGATTGATCTGTGCGAAGACGATCAGGAGTAGTTATAGAGAAGACTGGAGAACCACGTTGGTCTCGATCGATAAATAGAAGTCAAATCTCAATTCCGATTGACCCACTTTTGAATCTTGAACTAAAAGTCTTTTATGTATTTTGACGATGTCAATATTTGACCTAAATTCCAAAAATATGTCAAATATTTAGACCTCTTTTGAAGCGTCTTTTTTGAAGCAAATTTTGAGTGCTTTCAGAAAACAAAGTCGATTTCTTTTTTTATTCAATTTTTTAATTAGGATAAAATGAGCAGCTATTGACACCAACTCAACTACTGGAAATTTTGGAGAAAGAAAAATTGATTCTGAAATCACCACCAACTCTCAATCGACAAGAAACAACATATCTCACGGCGAGTACTTTCGAATACGTGCACGAAGAAAAACCAGATGACATTTATCGAGCGTATGTCAATAATTTCGTCAAAGGATACAGACCACATCTGAATCGCCAGAGATATCTTTCAGCATCTAATTGTTGCACGAAAGAAAAGTTTCTCGAATCATTGAAAAATGAAAATTGTGAACTCATTTCTGAATACAAGTATGCTGATTCACTTGTAACATACCGGTACGAAGGAATCGAATGGAAAGTGATTCCCTCGAAATGGATGAAAGGATATCGAGCTCATAATTGTCAACGAAAACATTACACTCAATCATTTGTTGAAAATGTATTGAAAAAAGAGAATTGCGAACTCATTGGAACATACACAAAGGTACTTCAACCATTCAAATATCGCGATCTACGAACAAAGAATGAGTATTTCGTTCGCTTGGATAATTGGTTGTATTTTGGAGACCGTCCTCACTTGAGAAAGTACCATGATAGGTCATGAAAGTAGCGAAAATCTATTTTTGACCACAAATCAAGTGAATCCAACTTGAGAACCACTTCGAAAAAAATCGAAAAAAATTCTAAAATGTCGAGGACGATGCGAGTCATCGATCAAAACAAACCCGATGAAAATCGGTTGAGAATTCGTGGAGCTACGTACCGAACAGTGGTCAAAAAAGTGACCAAAAAGTCGATTGTCAGAACTTGCTTAAAACTGCTGCTATATGGCTCAAATACACCTCAAACACCTTCTAAAATTACAAAATCGATTTCAGAAGGTGAAATTCGCGATAAAAAACACTTTTGGAATTTTTGGTTAGATCAAGGCCGGATCGGGATTTTTGTTGATCAACCCACATTCCGTTTTTGAATTTCTCCGCTTTTTAAAAAATGAGTATGCGCTTTCTCTGTTGTCATTTTTAGGATCACTTTTCCCTCCTATTTGCGTTTTTACACTTCATTTCGCTCGGAGTCGCCTTTTGGTGACACTTTTCAACCTCACTTTTTCACGTCATCTTTCACCACTTTTTTCGTCAGTTTTCGTTTTTTACGTTAGATTTTTCAAAATCTTCACATTTGCGTCCTTCCGACGCTTTTCCTAGGTTCCCGATCACCTCACCTTCATAGTCCTCTTTTTTGAACGCACCTTTTTGCACCACATTTTCACCAACTTTTCACTCATATCGATTTTTTGCCCCGATTTTCTCACATCACATCTTCTTTCTCACCTTTCGAGGAGGGAGTACTGAATTTTCGCGACACTTTTAACGACTAGTTTTTTCATAATGTTGGTTTTATGTGTTTTTCCATCATACCGTTTGTCTAAGCTTAAACAACTTCAACACCTTTCATCTCTCATTTCACTTTCCACGTTTCACATTTCAGGTATTCAACTCTCCTCTTCATTCCCCTCATTTTACAACCCATTTTTCGACCGTCCACACCTCACGAGCACATCACAACAACTCATTTTTTATCAACTTTTTTGCTTAATTGGAACAAAAGAATGTGAATGAAGCAACAATGAAGTGGGCAAGTATGATAGCAAAGGCTGAGACGGAAGATGTGAAAATTGTGGGTAAGTATTGAGATTTACGAACGTATTCAGACAAATTTCACAAAAAAAGAGGAAAAATAAGTGAGTGAAGTGAGAATGAGACGATAAAACAAAATCATGTACCAGATCTGCACGATCTTGATCCTTTGCGTTCCGTTGGTACACCACTTCACCTTATGAACGGGTTCGTCAAAATTTCACAAACAAAGAGAAAAAAAGAGTGAGTGAAGTGAAAAGTTAACGATAAAACAAAATCTCGTACCAGATCTGAACGATCATTGTTTTTCGCATTTCGTTGGTACACCACTTCACTTTATGAACGGGTTTGGCAAAAATGTTTCTAATTAGAGTAAAATTGTGAAGTGAAACAATGTTAGCAACGATAAGGTGAAGTGACGTACCAGATCTCTCCAATCATTGTTTTTCTCACTTCGTTGGTACACCACTTCACCTTATGAACGCGTTCATCAAAATTTCAGAAAACAAGAGTAAAAAACAATGATTGAAGTGAGAACTAAACGATAAAACACATTCATGTACCAGATCTCACCGATCATTTCAGATTGAGTCTCGTTGGTACACCACTTTGTTTTATGAAAGATTAGAGCAAAAATGTCAATAAAGAGATCAAAATTGTGAAGTGAAACAAGGTTTGAAGTGATAAAACACATTCATGTACCAGATCTTACAGTTCGTTTTTCTCTTGACGATCAATCATTTTTAGTTCTGTGTTCTACCTTGTTTTGATCAAAAAAGAGAAGTGAAATCAAATAGTTGTGAAATGAAACGATAAGGTGAAGTGGTGTACCTGATCTGGATGATCACTTCAGATTGAGTCTCGTTGGTACACCGTTGTGTTTTAGAAAAAATGAAGAGCACAAATCGAAGAGTAGTGAAGTGTAAAAGGTGAAATGAAAGTTGAATGAAAGTAAAACAAAGTGGTGTACCAACGCATACAATTTTATCGATGAATCACGAAGTTTCTCGAGCAAAGATGAAGATCAAAATTTTGTTCACGTCATTTTAAATTTTAATTTTTGAAAAAAGTGAGAGACAATGAGAAAAAATTGACAATGAAGTGAAAATGAGAGTATAAAGTGAAGTGGTGTACCAAAACGAAGGATGACAAAAGTGAAGTGAAAATTCTGGTACAACAGTGTGTCTTATGAAGAGATTTAACAAAAAAGAGATCAAACCTGTTCTAATTCTTCAGAGAAAGACATTTTCGAAGCCTAAGACACAATAGTGTACCGACGATGGACGATCACGCAGATTGGGTACATAAGTAGGTTTTATAAAGAGATGAATAAAAAAGAAGAGAATACCTGTGGAGTGTCCGTTGTGCAACATACTTTCAATCGATAAAACACAACGGTGTACCTAAATTGTGATGTCGAGTTTGGTCCGATCGGCGTTGGTACATAAGTAAGTTTTATGAAGAGATTTATCAAAAAATAGAGCAAACCTTTCATGAATAAGTCGGGAATGAAATTTTAGAAGATAAAACAATGTGATGTACCTAAATGAGAGGAGAAGAAAAAAGTCGATGATCGAGAACAAGAATGAGATGTCAAAAAAGAAAAGAGAACAAATGTGAAAGTAGAAAGCATAACACACCTAAATCAAACAGTAAAGAGTCGTCAGGAATGAGAAGAAAGGATCGAGTCCCATTGAAGTACTTTCTATGATCAAACAAGACTGATCGAACCCATCGATGACAGAATCGAAGTCTCGGAAGATCTCAAATGATAAAACAACGAATGAAAATTTCTTTTTGAATTTTTTAATTTGTATTAAATGAATCCAACTGCGATGTACAACGAAAGACGTCGAGTATGTTCAGAACAAGCATTAATTGAATCAATGAAAGAAGAGAACTGTTCGCTAGTCTCTGAGTATGTCAGAAATAATGTGCCGGTGACGTATGTTCATGAGGGAGTTGAATGGAGAATAAAACCAAAGTTGTGGAATCAAGGAAACAGACCTCACTTGGCGAAACGTCGACACTACACTCAATCATTCGTCGAAAATGAACTGAAGAAATACAATTGTGAACTCGTAGGTGAGTACACCAAAGTTCTGGTTCCATTCACATATCGAGAGATTGGCGGAAGTGAAGTGTTCAGAATTAGACTTGATTCCTGGCTAAAGGCAACGATAAAGCCCCATCAGAGAAAACAGAAATAAACGCTCAACTTTTTTTATTTTCGGATTTTTTAATTTGTAGTAAATGGCGGCGACACTGAAATTTGTCACAGACAGCATCACGAAAATTAGAACACTATTTCCAAACACCACCTTTGAATTCAAGGATGAACATGGCTATGATCGAACGTACAATCCAAACATTAGAAACTACCAACATCATCGTGCATATCTCCTGTCAATGCTCAAGAATCCAGATCTCCATTTTGAAGGAGAGATAAGGAATATTACCAACTATCAGATTGATGATTTTATTCACAAACTGGAAGAGCACAATAACAATGCAATGATGAATGAAGAAGACAGCAAAGCAAGAATGCAAATCATGAAAGACAATCCAAGAGTGAACAAAGATGAACTGAAGAAGCAGGTGTTCAAAATGACGTGGAAGCTGAAATCAATTGAAGAGAAGCTGATGGATCATTGGATGAAGAATCTACTGATCATACAAAAGAAAAATGAACAGATGGAAAAAAGAGAAGTGCAGACATTTGAGGGATTTGAAGAATGTATTCTACTTGCTGAACCACGTGACAAAGCAGCATTCAATTCTTGTCTCATGAATGCACGAAGGAAGTTCAAAAAGAATGAGGTTGAGAAGGTTGAAGATAATGGAAAACCATATCAGTTGTACTTCCACAATCACTTGAAGAACGTTGACGAAATTACAACCTTCATCAAAGCAGTGTTCGACAAAGAGAAGGATCATCCATTCAAGATTAGTATTGACTTTGGAAAGATCATCGAGAGAAAAGACAAAGATGAGACAACTTACAATGACTTCAGACCAGAATTGGAGAATACATCGAAGAGCTTCCCAACTGTGATCAGAAGTTCAGGAGACATCAATGAGTACTCAAAATATGCGATCAATCTGATCAAAGAATCTCAAGAGAGAACTCTGATGGATACGAAGACAATGTACATTGCATTCCACTCCATTCTGGTTGCTGTTTACAGATTTCCAGTTGCAGGAAAAGCCAATGCCATTCTAACTGAACACATCAAAACGAGAAACGTTCGATACATAGATTCTGAGTACAATATCTGCTTCTTTCAAGCTCTATCATTCCTCACACTTCCTGAAGTTCAAGGCAAGAAAATATCAATCAATATGAGGAACAGTGAAGCCTACAGATTGTTCGCACAATGGATGAATCTCACTCATCTCCAATCTCGACAATTGACCCCACATCTTCAGAATTATCCTGGGTTTGATATTGCATCAGACATTGAGAAAGCAATGATTCAATTCAACATCACAGTTCACATTTATGAATTTGACGAAGACAAGAAACGATACTTCCTCAGTCAGTCGTATGTCAACGAAAATGATGACGCTCGTGTCCTCCCACTTCTAATGATTCCTCTTACCGCTACTCTCGTTCATGTGATGTTTATTGTTGACCCTGAGAAAATCACTGGATACAAGCTTTGTCCATATTGTCAGTCTAGAGGATTCCAAGTGAAGAATAAAAACTACAGCAGAGATTTTGAGAAGCATCTCAGAGAGTGCAAAGAACTTGATGGAAAACATGTGAAGAAGATCTCACTCGATAAAACTCCAAGACCGTATGTTCCGCACATTCTCAACAACAGAACGTTTGAATTTCTGATGGCACACAAGAGACAAGACAAATTCAAACCAACACAGTACTACATCACATACGATTTCGAAACCATGGAAGATCTCATTCTTGACAATTTATTCTCTGATGACAACACACAACTGATCTCACACTTGAAGCCTCTCTCCGTTGCATCTGCAATCAAAACAAAATCAGGTGTGAAGTCAATCTACTTTGATCTTCGAGATGGAAAAGACTTTGTAAAGCAATGGATCAGAGAACTCTTCAAATATGCAGAGACAGTACGAGATGACAACTACTACGAAGACCTTGAAATCCCCTCACAAAATGAAGTCAGTGTGATTGGATTCAACAGTTCCAGATTCGACATCAATCTCATCTTTCGTGATCTCGTTGACAAGGATTGGAAAGTGGTGAGCTTCCTTGGATCCACAACGAAGTACAAACAAGTACTGATCCGACATGAGAAGACACAACAGGTTCTTCGCTTTATTGACATGATGTCGTATACCGGACCAATGACATTGGATAATGCAGTCAAAGCCTTTGGAGGAAAGACGACTCTTCAGAAATCATTCTTTGCTTACGAATCATTCGACTCATCAGACTACGATACAGTGCTGAGCAAACAAGAACCATTCTCCAAATATGAATTCTAATCGAGTCTGAACAACAGTGAAATGTCCGACAGTGACTACCAAATGTACCTTGATGATTGGAACAAACAAGGATTCAAGAACCGTTGGGAATATCTGAAATTCTACAACATCAGAGATGTCGAATGTATGATTGCACCTCTGGACAATCTGATTGATCTGAACTTCCAATACAAAGTGGATATGTTGCACAATCTCTCATTGTCAGCCAACGCTTCTGCAATCAAATATACGTGTGCCTACAAAGACTTTGATATCGACGATGATTTCAATGGAGTGGATCAATCTGGAGAAATAAAAATCACCAAGCAATACTGGAAGTACAAAGTTGCATCGTACATCTATCAAGACCAGAAAGCTCATCGCAGTACTGACAAAAATGTCACTGAAGCGGATTACGACTGGTTTGTTCAACAGTGCAAGAGAGTGTGCTATATATGCAAGAGTCACTTCTCACAAGCAGTGCGACCAACATTAGATAGAATCGACAATTCAAAAGGACATTCTAAAGAGAACGTGAAGATCTGCTGTGATTACTGCAACACATACAAGTCAGACAAAGATGAACATCTCACTCGATTGAGAATTCAACTTAAGAAGTATTGCATCTGGAAATCATTACCTATGACTCTGACACATGAGCAAACCTATCACAAACTGAGAGCAGCAGTGACTGGTGGATTATCGAATGTTCAACATCGACAGAACATCAAAGACGTGACTCCAATCAATCACTTCACTTATGAAGACGGAAGAGTTATCTCAAAAGATACAGAACATAAAATGACTCATGTCTGTGGTGTTGATTTTAATTCTCTCTACCCAAGTGCTTTCTCCTCAATCAAGAACAAAAACAATCCATACACTAATCACAGAATGTACATGCCAGGAAGATGTTTGTACACAGCAACAGGAGATAAAGAATGTCGAAAGATTATTGATGACAAGAATCAGAAGACACTATTCGTAGCAGAACTGAAGGGACACATAGACGAGAAGTACATCAACGATTTCATTAACTTCCCACCAATCTTTAGAAACATTGTGGTCAATACGACAGAAGAGAACATTGGAGAGAAGACGTATTCATTGATGAAGAAACATGGATTAAAGACTGATGACAAACAAAGAAAGCTGACTCAACTCTTGAGCACACACGATCAGTATATGTTCTTTTCGACGTACTATCTGTGGTTCCTCATCGACTATTGCCACTTCATTGTGGACGAAGTCCGGAGTGTGATGGTGTTCTCGAGACATGCTGGATTTGAACCATTTGTGACATCATTCATGAAGGACAGAATAGAAGCAATGAAGGTTGGAAACAAAGGAAAAGAACAATTCTGTAAGACCAACCTGAATGGAAGTTACGGATATGATGGAATGAACACTGAGAAGTACAACTCAATCACAATCTGCAATGAGAAGAGAACATACTTGAAGCAAATGATGAAAGGATTTGAAGCGACAAGAGAGATCAATGAGGACAACTACATCGTGATCGAAGACAGAGAGAAAGCATCGTGCAAGACATGTCTGCAAGAAGCAGTATTCACACTCGACAATGCGAAGTTCTGGTATCTGAATTTCATCTACAATTTCATGTACAAGTGTCTAGATATGAACAAGATTCACTTCTGTGAGGGAGACACTGATTCTGCTTATTGGGCGATTAGTGGAGATCCGAATGCTGGTATTCATCAACAATTTGAACACGTGATTGCTGACAAAGAATTCTATGATGCTCACAAATACGAATGGTTCCCCAATCCTGAAAAGGGAGTTGATGATGAGAAGAAGTTGTTGGGATTAGCAATTGAAAAGGAAGGTGAACAGATGATCTGTCTTGCACCAAAGTGTTACTCTCTCGATGAGAAATGCAAGATCAAGGGAGTGTCTCTAAAGAAAACAAATATCACAAGTGACGATTATATGAAGTGCCTGAATGGAGAGAAAACTGTGACAACCACATTGAACTTTCAGACGAGATGAGTCGTGAGTGAAGAGGACACCAATGGATTTGAGATTGCGAAAATACAACAACAGAAACTCAGTCTCTGTGGAATTCATCTGAAGGCAATCGTACTTGAAAATGAATCGTGTCCTCCATTCATTCATGGACTGAAAGCAACTGATTATATTATAGAATAAACACAAACTTTATTTTTGTATAAATGAACACACGACAGATTAATGCTTTAGTGAATAGACTTCTTCGGTGCACACAGCATTCCAAAAACGAAATTGTCGAAAAGAAATGGACTTTTACTAACGTTTTACCTGTCTATCATGGCGCTGATTCTAATGGACCATTTGATGGAAATGATGAAACATACTTCGAGGATTGGTTCAATGGAGGTTTATCTCCTGAATTATCACTACCTGATGGAAGAAGAGTAGTTCAACAATTTGTAAGCAACTTCCTAGGAGTTCGTATTCGGGATAGCACTGCTAAACTTGCATTCGAAGCATATCAATTTTATCATCACGAGGTGAATCAGGGAGTGAATTTTTCACCACGGATTCGAAGGCCTGCAGAGGCAAGACCAATACCAATTCCAGTGCAAAGACCAATAGCAATTCAATCACCTGAAGACCTAGTTCTTCCTGGACAGATGAGAAACTTGAAATCAATGGGGTTTGAATATGAATATCCAATGAAGGAGAGGAGATTTGAAGAGGAGGATGATGATGTCATTATTCCCAATCCACCAATGTCAATCAGAACAACTGCGTCCAAACACCCTGTGAGAGAGATCAGACACTACGAACCGACGACACAGCAAGTACTCAATAAGTTGGGACGAATGAAAGGATTGTTTGATCATCAACAGAGAAATGACTCAGAAGATGAACAGATCAAAGCTGAGAACTCAATCATGAATAATCAAAAGCAGATGGAACACTTTATTACCTCACACATTCTGGATGCAAATAAAATGAACAGAGACACATTTGTTCGAGCCTCAATAAACAGAAAGATTGCGAACGAAGATCTTGACTTCATTCTGACTCACACAAAACAAATCCCATTCGGAGGAAGATCATTTCAGGATTGGTATGAGGAATTTGATCACAGATGGAGTGTTGCACATCCGAGGAAGATTCAGAGAGAAAAAGGAAGTGACAGAATGAGAATTGATCCACCAACGATGCCTAAAACAACAGAGAAAATTGTGTATCCATTTCGATCAAAAATGCAATTCATGTCGAAAGCAATTACAGGTGATCCACAGAAGACATCAGACAGAAAGGTTCCTCAGAATTGTGATCGACCATACTTTTCTCCCAAGTTCGGATCATGGGAAATTGATCTTGTCTTTATCCAATCACCAACATCGAAAACAGTACTGCAGATATACCTCTTCGCAATCAACATCAACACCAAATACCTTGTTGTGATTCCTGTCCTTGATAAATCATGGAGCAAAGTCAAGACAGCTTTTAATGACTTGATTAATCATCGTGGAGTTCACGTCAACAACATTCGAGGTGATGGAGAAGCAGCATGGACAAGTGGCGAAGCATCAGAGTATTTCAAGGATCAGAATGTCAGTACATATTGCACAAGCTCACCATTCACTAATCATAACAGAATTGTCGATCGAGTGATAAGAACAATCAGAGATGGATTCCAAGACAATGCAACACAGATGGCGAATCATTCACTGATGAATCAGATGGTGGAATACTACAACATGACTCCACATCGAGCGTACTGGAACAAGTTCACTCCACAGCAGGCACAAAACAATCGTGAAATCGAAGCACTGTATATCTCCAGTTGTGAAGAGCAATTGAAGAACATCCAAAGACAACAGACAACACAGATGTTATGGAAATACAAACCAGGAAACAATCTACTGATCCACCTTGATTTGGACAAGACTGTTGCCAAGTTTCAGAAGAAGCGAAGACAGTTTCAATTCGTGGGGAAATTCATCGAATACAAACACGGTAATGTTGTAGCAACTCTTCTGAATGGTCTCACATGTCTCCCAAAAATAGTGTACGTCCCAATCCAACACACCAAGTTCCATGCAGACTCTATTGACGACTTAACTCCAGAATTCATTGCTGAATTCGGTCTTCTCTGACCTCAGAACTTCGTTCGCTTCAATTTGGCAAAACTTTAATACTGTTTCAGATATTTTTATTTCACTTAAATGACATCACTGAAAATATTAGAACCGTTTGATCCTGAACAGAAAGAGTTCACAAACATCCACGACTTTCAGAGATACTTGGAGAAGAATAAAAAAGAACTAAATGAGTACACAACACAGAAACTGAATAGGATGATTCAAATCGATGGATACAGAATAACAAAAATAAGAGGTGAGATTGCACTGAGGAAACGATATGTCGATGCTTCCACTCCTCCTAATTCACTATCGATTGATCAAAGATTATCAGACATTGAAGAATCAATTCGAGCGCTGACTGACTCAATTGGAAACCTTATTCAAGAATTATCGGACAGTCCGGTTTAACCCTTCTTTGTTGATCTCTGTCAGAGCAACTCCATCAGTATTGTATCGAAGAATGATTGCTTCACATTTCTGTTTTCGTTGATAGACATTCCAGAATTGTCGAATATCAATTGGGGAGTTCAACTGCGGATATACTCGACTGATTCGTTCTTTGTTGAATCCTCCAAAGATCCACATTGAATCAATGTTTGACTTCATATCTGCTGACAAACTGAAGAGCTCATGCATCGTCAGAAAGAATGTGAATTTCGGTTGTCGATTCTCCAGTAACAAGTCCATCATTGTCATTCTATTTTTGGATGTTCTACGTTCCCAAGGATTCTACGACAGTCATCAAGAAGGATAATCGTTTGGAGATTCTTCACTGAGAAGTCATCAATGTAAAGTGAGTCAAAGAGATTCTCTCTGCATTCATCTGTGATTCTGTTCTGCCACTGATTGTCCATAATTTCTTCATACGCAGCTTTCGATTCGGAGAGTTCCAACAGAAATGGAAGTGCATCATCGTATTTGACTTTCACATAAGGAACATTCAGTATTGGTTTGAATTTGTCGAATGTAGGATCAATGTTCTTATCAGTGACGAAGACAAACAGATGGAATAGTTCATTCCTAACTTGAACATTCTGGAGCTTGGCAACTTCCTCGAAGTGCATTAAATGTTTTCCCACTTCCTCTATTCCAACAAGGACATTGACACTATTGCGATTGAAATTCAAGTCTGGATGAATCTGTGATTGCACTTCATGAGAAACATTCCTATTAGAAGCTTCACTCAATTTTGCATTCACGTATGCTGTTAATGATTGATTCGATTTGTTCATTTGTGATTTAACTCTAATTAAAATATAGTTTTGGTTTTTTTATTTTGTATGAAATGTCAATGATACCACAGATTGTGTACAACCAACCAACAAGAAAAACAAGAGAGAAGAAACCAAAAATGAGATACGCAGCAGAAACTCAAGCAGCGATGAAAAGAATCTATGCTGACGATGATATTCAAACCAGATGGAACGATGCCCTCAGTAGTTATCCATCAGCGCTTGAGTACATCAAGAGAACTGGACAGAATTGGACTGTTCTAATGGAACAACATGGAAAAATCCCAGATGTGATGGTCTACGATAATGAGACGAAAGATTTGATTGCAGTCAATGGAGCCATGCTCGCACCATACAACAGTAGACCGGTCAAAGAGACATACTACGCAATGAATCCAACACCAGACAAGCGAAAACAGACATCATATACAGCATTTAATCGCCAATTCGGAAGGAGAATCAAAGCTTCACACTCTAATTTCCTCAAGAATGGATCATACGATCTACCATCCAGTTTTCGAGACATCAGCTATGGAGACATGCAAGCACAAAGATCACAACAACCTTATGCAATAATGAAGAAAGCTGTTGGTGACTTCATGACAAATGAATTGGGAATAACTCGTGCCAGTCGAGATAATCCAGCAGATACTGGGAAAAGAGTAATAGACAATATGGTGTTCAATTCAATTCAATCGAAAGTAGCATCACAAATGTGGGACAGATGGCTTGAAGAACATCTTTCAGGATTCGACAGTACCAACGAAGGACATCAGAGAATGAAGAAAAGAAAGGATTTCAAGGAGCAGGTGTATCCACAGTTTCTAGAATTCATCACAAATCAAGAAAATTTGCAAACATTCCTTGGTAGACATAATGCTACCATAGCATCAGAGATTAGTACTCTGACACGCAAAGCATATGCAACAAGAACAGATGAAGATATCGGTCAATACCAATCTTCGAATATGCCAGCTTACTCTCAATATGTTCAGTAACAGAAAGAAATGTCTGATTAAAAACATTAATATATATTTTTTATTTTTATAGAAAGTGATGCAACCAATTCTCAGTTGTCAATTTACGAAACACACAAGTTCTTCTTCAGTCCCAACATCAATCACCAACAATGTCATCATCGACAATAAAGGTTCGAATTCTGGAAGATCTAAGCTCGAAGATCGTAATGAACAAAGCGCTAATGTCGAACTCGATAATGTTCCAGGTGTTTATGATCCACCACTAGAGACATATCCATCAGCCCCCATTCAAAGTCGTTCTATTCCACTTCGAGAATATATTTCTAATATTTCGGCATTCAAAGATCAGTTATTACTCGTCTACAAGAATGCATTCGCTTGTGAAAAGAAACTATTGAATAATCTCATTGAACCATCGAAGAAACTGATCACGAACCAAAGTGATTTATGTGCACTGATTGCTACACTCACTGGGATTAATGATGTGGTGATCGAACTGGATGATTTGTCTGACAAGTGCCTATGTCTGAATAAACTCCCAGTGTTTAGAACCATTTTCAAGATCCTTGTTGGTGGAAAGGATATGAGTATTGCCTTTAATGAAGCTTACAATACTATTCTCAATTATGGCATTTCTCTCACCAAAGCGATTCCGAGATAAAATTAATAATGAATTGTATTTTTTATTTTTACATAAATGGCACCAGGAAGTTTCAACAAACTCAAAAATATCGGAAAACAGTTCTTTCAATTCATCAAACCTCTAGCTCCAACATTGCTTCAAGTCGGTGGTGGATTACTCTCTCAAACGAACAGTAAATTCGGTCAAACAGCTGGAGGAATACTGAATGGATTAGGAGGAATGATGGACACTTATCAACAAAACAAAGCAATGAATCGTGGATATGACCAGCAATATGGTCCAGAAGTCAACCAGAATCTCGGAAGGAGTGGTAGTCAGTCCCAAAATCCAATGATACAATTTCGACAATAATAAAGTTGTATTTCAATATTTTTATTTTTCATAAATGGCACAAGGTTGGTTATCAAAATTAGCAGCAGTTGGCAAAAATATACTCAGAGTTGGAGCTCCATTTCTGAATCTAATACCCTTTGTTGGACCATTGATTTCTAAGGTCGCACAGACAGGAGTTGAGATGATTCCAGATGTGAAATCGGATCAGCAAATCCATGCAGAAAAGATGGCACAATACGAGCAAGCGATCAATGAAGGAAACACTGCAGTAGCGAACAAGCTCAGAGGAGAAATAATGAAATTAGAAGAAAAGCTGAAACCGAAAGCGAAGAAACCAAAAAAGAAAAAGTAACTGTACATAAAACATTATTTGATTTTTTATTTTTGAATAAATGAACTCGCATATAACACATCTGACAAACAAAAGAACTGGAGCATCATCATTGACTGGAAACACCACTGGATCAATCAAGTATACAAGAGATGATATTGGTCAAATACAACAGCAACTCATGTCCGAGCATCACATCAACTACCTTCTGAACGATGGAGCTCACAGTACTTCTATTCAGGAATTGAAACCATCAGAGAATTCACGATTCTATAAAGGACAGGAAATAATCATCCCACTGACTGGGAATCAAGACATTTGTCAAATCGATGATTCATTCATTACGTTCACCATGACAGCAACATTGAAAGTCAACAATTGGAAGACAACTGCTGGAAATATTGGATCGTATATGAATGAGAGAGTCTTCATCTTCGTTGGACTCAAACATTCGGCATCAATCTTTCGTGACCTTACTGTACTTCACAACAATCAGAGAATCATCAGCACAACAAACAATGATGTATCAATGGAGTCTCACATATACAACATGATAAAACCAAAGAGTCAATTAGAGAATCGAAAACATTGTCACACACCTTGGCAGAATGCATGGAATCATGATGAATCGGTTGCTGGTGTTTATATTCCTTTATCAGACTTCACAACAACATCTGGAACTGGTGTATTCAAAGACACTATCGATGTACCGATTCGTGTGTCAATTAACCTTGAAGATCTTCTCATTTTCTCAGGAATGACTGACTATCCTCGGTGTCTCTTCGGAGATCTGAAATTGAGTGTGCACATCAATGAAGATGCATTCGTTTGTTGTCCTGTTAATCCTGAACTGACTTTGAAAAATACACTCTCGAAATTGATCAGTGACTACACAACACAGTTACCACCCATCCGAAGTTCAATTGTCTATTGTCATTCTGATCGTCCAAACTTCATTCCTAGTCTCGTCGCCTCGTGCACAAAGAACTTCGTTCAAATCGGTCAATCATTTAAAATCAAATCAGTAAAACAAGATTGTGTATATACACATCCGACTGGTATTACATCGGAACCTTGGTCTGAAGAACAATACATTTCTCTCAACATTATGGATTATCGCATTGATGACGTGTATTGCATGAGTTCTGGATACAAAATGAAAGAAATTGCGAAAGAGAATCTAGAAAATGTATCAGGATCGTCCTGGAACAATTCCAGCTGAAAAGATCTCATTCTATCCATTTCAGAAGACACCAACGGCAACAGGAATTGATTGTACTCAGCAAATGGTTCTCGTTAATGCCAAGGATATCATGCTTCTATTCCGTCACTACGATAATGAAGTCACATGTTTCCACAATCCAATGCAGAAGAATGTCCAAGTGAATCTACTCAACAAATACTATCCAGAACAACCGACAACAACTATTGGAGCTCGTTTCTATCAGTTTGCATTGTCGACTCTCAACCTTGATTCATACCTTACTGTTCCAGATGATTTGGAGCGATCACTTACAGATTCACTCGTTGAAGAGAAACTCACTGGTGATCAGAATTATCCCAATGAGACAATGACAAGAGTACGACCAATTCATGACAATTCTGATTTTCTTTTATGCTTCTCAACCCAGAGAAGTGGTTGCCCAACAAACTGTAATGATTCGATCAGTTCCAGAGGTCAGAATGTTCCAGTCACTTTGAGATCTCAGCCAATTTATCAAGGAGTGATTGACACGTACTATAATGTTCTTGATCCAAGTCAAAAAATTCCTGAAAGAGATGGTATGATGACAACATTTACACATCCTCCAGCGCCTATTTTAGCAACAACTGCAACAACGTGGTGGGTATTGCGATACAGCAATGGTGAACCAAAAGTTGAGTACTATCAAAATCACACACTGAAGGCGTTGCACAAGGAGCTTGGCATTTTACCACATTGAAAAAGTACAAAAGAAAATATTGTATATTGTATTTTTTATTTTTCTATAAATGAGAAGTTTCAGATCTAATCAATCAAAACCAACATCGACATTAATTGAGCAAATTGAAGTGCAATCATATCTTCCGAAACAATGGGATTCAGAGCCACACATTTATTCCATCCAAGAAGTGCATCCAACAAATCCTCCCATGCCATGCAGAATTGGAGACGAGATTGAAGTTCCATTGTGTTATGATGGTCATGATGTGACAGAGTTTGCGAAGAGTCATTTGCGTATCGATCTCACAGTTACCGTTCCATATTCGAAACCAACGAGTGCATCTGCGCAATATGTTGGAATGTATGGTATGTTCTACGGATTTAAATCATCATCAGATGCAATTCGAGACATGAGACTCGTCGACAGTCAAGGTAACATCATTGACAATACACTTCAGAACAATCACATCCACGAATCATTTCTTTACCACACTTTCAAATCCCATGAAGAGAAAAATAACATGAAGCATTGCTACAGTCTTTGGGAAAATGTTCAGAGAATGGATCCAAGCGTATGTGGATACTATCATTGTCCAGTCGATGCTGCCTCTTCAAACATCACATTTACAATTCCATTGGTCATTCCATTTGTGAATCTCCTACCATTAAGTACTTTCGATCAGTATCCAAATTCCATCTTTGGCAATCTCCGATTGAGATTTCATTTAACAACTGATTCACTTGTGTATTGTCCTATTCGAGTTTCCACAATCGTAAGGAAAACACTTGAAAACAGTATTGATCAAAATCCAAGTAAATCGATATCAACTCTGTCAACTCAATCCCAAACAGAATTAATGTACGATGGAGACTTCTCGACACTGACTCAAGAGTTTACACAAATCGGGAATCCAGTTCAACGAATTCAATATTTTCAACCGGCATCATCAGGTACTGTGAAATATATCGCTACATCGCCAACCACTTCCACTGTTCTTTCTTCATCAGTTGATAAAGTCACTTCGATTTGCTATGGATATCAAATGACTGATGCAACAAAGCAATCTCTCTTCAACACATATTCAAAGACTCTTTATGTTCTGAAAGCAGAAAGAATTGACACACAATCATTTCAATCAAAAGCGAATGCTATGGGAGTGAGATCAAACATCAGTATCAAACTCAACAATCTGATGAATCTAATGTGCTTATTCCCTGAAAGACCAAATGAATGTACAGTCTTCAGAAATCCTCAATATGTTGGTCACTTTGAAATGCTTGGATCCAACTTTCCCAATTTCCCAATGTCAACTATATCACCAGAGTTCTATCAAATGATGATGGTGAATGGTGACTTCATTGGTTGTTCTGCCACGGAAGAGTTTGAGAATTCCATTTGTTCAACTCGAGTATTTCACGACAGAGGAACTGACTACAAGAGAACAAGACCAGTCACGGATGCGACTTCTTTCACATTCATGGTTCCAACAGATCGAAGTGAAATTGCTGGTGGTGAAGAAGGTATTTCGACAGCAGAATCAGTCAATATTGTCTTCAGGGGAACACCAATCAATCAAGGTGAACTCGATCAATATTTCACATCAACTCCGGAAGGTCCTCCTCCACCAATTCTAGCACTACATCAAGCTACGTACTGGTTGTTCTGGATTGAGAATGGACAACCACGAGTGCGATATGTCATTGATCGTCGACTACAAGAAGCATATGAAGAAGTGAAGAGAGGGTATTGAATAGAACAACTATGATATTTTATTTTTGTAGAAAACAAGAATGGTCAAACGATACTTCTCAATTCAGAATTCTCACACTGCTCAACTCCCTCCTGATTTTACCAATTCCAGAAACCAAAAAAATGTTCACTTTCTCGACTGCAAACTTATCCATGTGAGAGAAGAAATAAATGGAAACTCAACTGTCATCTCAAAAGACATTCCTCAGCACATTACAATCCATGGTGATTGGATCCAGACTGATGCATTCAATGACTCATTTGTTGCTTTCTGTAACGAACAGATTGCGAAGCGAAAGAAGTGGGAATTAAGTACTCGACAATCAATTGTGAAGATCTGGTTCAAAGACAGTTCTGGTGAATCAATAGAGATGGAAACAACCGAGACAATCAATGGAAAAATAACCAGAGAGTATTATGAATTTCTGGTTGATCTCATGTTGGAATACTAGTCAGTGTATTGTATTTTTGAATCAGTTCATTTATGAGTGTCTGTTGTTGTCCGACGATAGAGGATAATTCCTGAATGGCTTTCACACAAAAGCAAGAGAGTTCTGCATAATCAACTTGAAGACAATCTGGATTAGAATCATTCACGACTTCAGGAAAGATTTCTTGGATCTGTTGTGCAATCACACCAATGTGTTTCTTCTCACTTTCCTTCTTCAGACATTCGCATTTCTCTTTGCAATTCTTCAAGTGTTCTTCATCTGTCTCATTCTCTATTTGTTTCGTCACTTTGTTGATCTTCGAGTCGAACGTGTTGAATTGGTAGCGAACAATTTCCACTTTATTCAGTTGCTCAAGAACATCTGGGTACGGCTCAATATTCCTTTTCACTCTTCTGTCTGACAGTTGAGAAAAACTTCCTGTTGTGGATATTGAAAACACTCCTGAACCAGTGTCTTCATCGTAGTAATATAATGCTGGTTTGTCACAGGGAGACCACATCACGATGCCATCACCATCAGGGCTTTCCACCCATGGAGCCGACTTGCTCAGTTTGTTCAGATTTAAGATTTTTCATGTTGATATAATTCTGACGGACATTTTCCTTGGAGCCTTTGTCATAACTTCATCTTGGTGGAGAGATCCGGCTTTGATCACATCCCCATACTTTTCTCAGATATTCCATTCTTGCTCTTTTCACATTCTAGTCACACCACAATCAGATGTAGATTCATGAAGTGATTTAAGAGAAATTGCTGGAAAACAATGTGTGAGGAAGTGGATACGAGAAGATTGGGAGTGGGAGCGGACGGAGTCGATGATGATCGAGAGCGGGAGCGGACGGAGACGATGACGATCGTGAGTGGAAGCGGACGGAGTCGATGATCGTGAGTGGAAGCGGACGGAGTCGACGATGATCGTGTGCGGGAGCGGACGGAGTCGACGATGATCGTGTGTGGGAGCGGACGGAGTCGATGATGATCGTGAGTGGGAGCGGACGGAGTCGATGATGATCGTGTGTGGGAGCGGACGGAGTCGATGATGATCGTGAGTGGGAGCGGACGGAGTCGATGATGATCGTGTGTGGGAGCGGACGGAGTCGATGATGATCGTGAGTGGGAGCGGACGGAGTCGATGATGATCGTGAGTGGGAGCGGACGGAGTCGATGATGATCGTGTGGGAGCGGACGGAGTCGATGATGATCGTGAGTGGGAGCGGACGGAGTCGATGATGATCGTGTGTGGGAGCGGACGGAGTCGATGATGATCGTGAGTGGGAGCGGACGGAGTCGATGATGATCGTGAGTGGGAGCGGACGGAGTCGATGATGATCGTGAGTGGGAGCGGACGGAGTCGATGATGATCGTGTGTGGGAGCGGACGGAGTCGATGATGATCGAGTGTGGGAGCGGACGGAGACGACGACGATCGTGAGTGGGAGCGTACGGAGTCGATGATGATCGTGAGTGGGAGCGGACGGAGACGACGACGATCGTGAGTGGGAGCGGACGGAGTCGATGATGATCGTGTGTGGGAGCGGACGGAGACGACGACGATCGTGAGTGGGAGCGGACGGAGTCGATGATGATCGTGTGTGGGAGCGGACGGAGTCGATGATGATCGTGAGTGGGAGCGGACGGAGTCGATGATGATCGTGAGTGGGAGCGGACGGAGTCGATGATGATCGTGAGTGGGAGCGGACGGAGTCGATGATGATCGTGAGTGGGAGCGGACGGAGTCGATGATGATCGTGTGGGAGCGGACGGAGTCGATGATGATCGTGTGTGGGAGCGGACGGAGTCGATGATGATCGTGAGTGGGAGCGGACGGAGTCGATGATGATCGAGTGTGGGAGCGGACGGAGACGACGACGATCGTGAGTGGGAGCGTACGGAGTCGATGATGATCGTGAGTGGGAGCGGACGGAGACGACGACGATCGTGAGTGGGAGCGGACGGAGTCGATGATGATCGTGTGTGGGAGCGGACGGAGACGACGACGATCGTGAGTGGGAGCGTACGGAGTCGATGATGATCGTGAGTGGGAGCGGACGGAGACGACGACGATCGTGAGTGGGAGCGGACGGAGTCGATGATGATCGTGAGTGGGAGTGGACGGAGACGACGACGATCGTGAGTGGGAGCGTACGGAGTCGATGATGATCGTGTGTGGGAGTGGACGGAGACGACGACGATCGTGAGTGGGAGCGGACGGAGTCGATGATGATCGTGAGTGGGAGTGGACGGAGTCGATGATGATCGTGAGTGGGAGTGGACGGAGACGACGACGATCGTGAGTGGGAGCGTACGGAGTCGATGATGATCGTGAGTGGGAGCGGACGGAGACGACGACGATCGTGAGTGGGAGCGTACGGAGTCGATGATGATCGTGAGTGGGAGCGGACGGAGACGACGACGATCGTGAGTGGGAGCGGACGGAGTCGATGATGATCGTGAGTGGGAGTGGACGGAGACGACGACGATCGTGAGTGGGAGCGGACGGAGACGACGACGATCGTGAGTGGGAGCGTACGGAGTCGATGATGATCGTGAGTGGGAGCGGACGGAGACGACGACGATCGTGAGTGGGAGCGGACGGAGTCGATGATGATCGTGAGTGGGAGTGGACGGAGACGACGACGATCGTGAGTGGGAGCGGACGGAGACGACGACGATCGTGAGTGGGAGCGTACGGAGTCGATGATGATCGTGAGTGGGAGCGGACGGAGACGACGACGATCGTGAGTGGGAGCGGACGGAGACGACGACGATCGTGAGTGGGAGTGGACGGAGACGATGATCGTGGGTGGGAGTGGACGGGGTCGATGATCGTGGGTGGGAGATGGAGTGAGATGATGATAGTGAGCGGGAGATGGAGGGAGATGATGAGGCAGTCACATTCGATCTCAACGGTGAAGTCATTCGATATCTCGCTGTCTCATCGCCCTTCCTGTGGAGAGATCGCACGACGTTGTGAATGACGGCGAGATTGCATTGGACAGTTTCGACTCCACAACCTATTCTGTGTTCTGACAAAGCCCTTCCATCATGTCGAGTCGGAGTGAGGGTGAGACTGCCGAGATGCATCTGTACAAAGAATCACAAAAGAGAAAGAAGGACGAAGCGTCACTATCGCGACTCTCTCCCTCCACCCGAAGCGGCACGCTCATCATCACTACGTCCTCTTTCCAAAAGCAGCCCGAACAGCTTTTGGATCACACCCACGTCGAGCAGCGAGCGTGTGATGGAAGTGTTGGCGTGTTTGACAGACGATCACACATTTGTGGCATCGTCCAATTGCATGACAATCGCTCTGATCCTGCACCTCGGCCACTATCCGCACAATGATCTCGCCTGGTCCCATCTGGCAGATCGCTGGGGCCTCAGAGACGATGTTGTCCAAATTGAAAGAATCTGACCGCGTGTCGGTTTGTGCGTCCTTCCTCTGTTTCTCCTTTAGAGCCTCTTCTAGTGGGGCGACCGCTGTGTCAGCAAGTGTTTTCAGAACGGAAACAATGAATAACGACACGATCGCGTGGAGAGTGATCACACAAGTGGACTGTACGGCTGATTCCGTTTCAGCTCCCTCCTCATTTCCATCTATCTTATCCATAGTATGCGAGGGAGACGGAGCAGAGTGAATTGTGGGTACAGCGTAGCCTTCCTCTAAAGGTGTGTCTGCTGCTTGTATATTGCACGCCGATCGTGGGCTGTTCAGAAGCACCACTCGCTCCATGCCGCTGTGGCCTTCTCCAGCTTGCTTGTGGTTTGATTCTGAATCAGAGTCTGAGGATGTGTTGGAGTCGGCCTCGCGTTGCATCAGAATCGAATAGCACACATGCGCCAGACACATCCGCTGCTTCTGTCCTCCGCTTAACTTTCGCCTGTGACCGCCAACGAACGTGTTCAGTCCGTCGGGCTTCGCTTTTTCATCCGTGTTGAAGCAGCATGCACGCACCACACACTCCAGCCTCGTCTTATCCAACTCTGATCCATATAGATTGATGCTTCGCAGTGACGTGTCCTGCACAAATGGATCCTGTGTCATGAGCACGGCTTGGTCACCCACAAACCTTCTTCCTCCCCACGCGTCGTTTAGCCCTGTGAGCGCCGACAGAAGCAGTGGCTTCCCTCATCCCAACGTCCCTACCAGCGCGCAGTATTCCCCGTGATTCAATGTCAGAGTGTTGTGTGGCATAGTTGATGGTGACGGAGTGTAGTGGTAGAGACCGAGAAGAGGAACGGAGTCGAGTGAGGAAAGTTGGAGTTGTGAAGGATCAACCGAATTGTTATCTGGAATCCACGTGTTGTCATCATCGTCCTTCTTCATAAACGTCTTCAGACCATTCCACAAGACGAATGGGAGTCGTTTTGGGCATTGTTTCGAAGATAATCACGTCGACGAAGGGGGATTGCATTACTGCGTGCAGGCGGTAGCTGGGGATCAGATTTTCTCGAATCTCAAGATTTTCATACGTTGTTGCGATAATTGATCAGATTTCACCTCAAGTGCATCATGTGAGCGAATAATTCGTGAAAGTTGTTGAAACATCATCATGTCACGACACGATCTGATGATATACGTTTGGTCGACTAGACAGTCAATTCCTGATCTTTTTCCATTCGATTTGCAGTTCTGCACGGTGATTTACTCCATTAATTCCAGTTTTCTCAAGCTGAAAAAGAGGGATCCTCCTTCTGCGTGGGTGTCTTAGTCTGTCCCTTCGATGTTGTAGAGGGTGCAGAACTTGATTGCATAGATGCAGACAGCATTTTACCGGTTACAGCCGTTCGTACAACATGTTAACTTCCAGTTAGTGACGTCGAACCCGCTTTGTCGGGCTGAGGTTTAGATGACTGCACAATCCGGACAGATGACATCAACATCGTCCAAATGGGACGTGATGATGTTGATTCAGTATTTTAAACGAGTGAACTAGAGAATCGGAACAGAGTTTGTTGGACATGGTGTTCAAGAAAGGGTCATTAGTATTACCACTCCTCCACTGTCTGGTGTGAAGGCGGTCATCCACCCATCCAAAAAGTTGCGTGTTCTCCAGTGTAGCAGATCCACTGCTCCCAAATCGGCATTGTCTTGGTCAAGTGAAGAGAGGAGAGCTGAGAACGATATGATCAAATATAGCTGAATTCCTCCAGCAGATCAATTGCATAAAGGACAATCTTCCACGTCATCCTCCAACATGAAGAACAAGATGACCGATTCAAACAACTCAAGCCCACTCTTCTTTCTCCCAATAACAGGAACACGAAGAAGAAACTCGATCTTCTCTCACATCCTCCGCAAACGTTAACAACTGCAGTGCATATTCATATCCCCCCTGTCTCCTCATAGCCTCATATTCAGTTTGACAGATCATGAGTCCCACTTTATTGTTCATTTGTTGTCCGCAGACTGGACAATCTCTATTTCACTTCACAGCTCTGTTTAAAACAAGAGATTTCTTAAGAATCTGAAGGGTCTTCAACAAACGAGCATTTTCATTTTTTCGTCCACTTCCAGAAAAGTATGGGTATTTTTGGAAAGCCCTGATCACCATTGAACTGAATTCCTGAAGTTTCTGCAAGTGATTGTGATATTGAAATTCCAGAAGAAAATGTTGATGCCGGATATGTTCCTGGATACTTCGGAAGTGATCCCTCTGAGATGTTCCACTTTGCTCCATTCACGTTGATCAATCCTCCAATTTCTGGTGTTGTAATCGATCCATTTGTGCTCACCACTTTTTGGATTGAAGATATCGCTGTCTTGTGTGCTTCTGTTGTCTTCTGAAGTGAGTCAATCACTGCTGTATTCTCGTTGGTTGTCGAGAGATTATGATCAATCATTTTCTCAATCATTTGTGAATTGTATTTTTGTCGATTCATTTTGGTTTGCTCTTTCATTGAAATTAAAATTTTTGATTCCCTCATGAACATACGTCACCGGCACATTATTTCTGACATACTCAGAGACTAGCGAACAGTTCTCTTCTTTCATTGATTCAATTAATGCTTGTTCTGAACATACTCGACGTCTTTCGTTGTACATCGCAGTTGGATTCATTTAATACAAATTAAAAAATTCAAAAATAAATTTCCATTCGTGATTTTATCATTTGTGATCTTCCGAGGCTTCGATCCTCTCATCGATGGGTTCGATCAGTCTTGTTTGATCCGTGAAAGTACTTCAATGGGACTCGATCCTTTCTTCTCATTCCTGACGACTCTTTACTGTTTGATTTAGGTGTGTCACGCTTTCTAGTTTCACATTTGTTCTCTTTTCTTTTTTGCCAACTCATTCTTGTTCTCGATCCTTCACTTTTTTCTGTCTCTCTCGTTCAGGTCCCCAACTTTGTTTTATCTTCTAAAATTTCATTCCCGACTTATTCATGAAAGGTTTGCTCTATTTTTTGATAAATCTCTTCATAAAACATCCTTATGTACCAACGCTGATCGGACCAAACTCGACATCACAATTTAGGTACACCGTTGTGTTTTATCGATTGAAAGTATGTTGCACAACCGACACTCCACAGGTATTCTCTTCTTTTTTATTCATCTCTTTATAAAACCTACTTATGTACCCAATCTGCGTGATCGTCCATCGTCGGTACACTATTGTGTCTTAGGCTTCGAAAATGTCTTTCTCTGAAGAATTAGAACAGGTTTGATCTCTTTTTTGTTAAATCTCTTCATAAGACACACTGTTGTACCAGAATTTTCACTTCACTTTTGTCATCCTTCGTTTTGGTACACCACTTCACTTTATACTCTCATTTTCACTTCATTGTCAATTTTTTCTCATTGTCTCTCACTTTTTTCAAAAATTAAAATTTAAAATGACGTGAACAAAATTTTGATCTTCATCTTTGCTCGAGAAACTTCGTGATTCATCGATAAAATTGTATGCGTTGGTACACCACTTTGTTTTACTTTGATTCAACTTTCATTTCACCTTTTACACTTCACCACTCTTCGATTTATGCTCTTCATTTTTTCTAAAACACAACGGTGTACCAACAAAACACGATCTGAAATGATCATCCAGATCAGGTACACCACTTCACCTTATCGTTTCATTTCACAACTATTTGATTTCACTTCTCTTTTTTGATCAAAACAAGGTAGAACACAGAACTAAAAATGATTGATCGTCAAGAGAAAAACGAACTGTAAGATCTGGTACATGAATGTGTTTTATCACTTCAAACCTTGTTTCACTTCACAATTTTGATCTCTTTATTGACATTTTTGCTCTAATCTTTCATAAAACAAAGTGGTGTACCAACGAGACTCAATCTGAAATGATCGGTGAGATCTGGTACATGAATGTGTTTTATCGTTTAGTTCTCACTTCAATCATTGTTTTTACTCTTGTTTTCTGAAATTTTGATGAACGCGTTCATAAGGTGAAGTGGTGTACCAACGAAGTGAGAAAACAATGATTGGAGATCTGGTACGTCACTTCACCTTATCGTTGCTAACATTGTTTCACTTCACAATTTTACTCTAATTAGAAACATTTTGCCAAACCCGTTCATAAAGTGAAGTGGTGTACCAATGAAACGCGAACAACAAAGATCGTTCAGATCTGGTACGAGATTTTGTTTTATCGTGTACTTTTCACTTCACTCACTCTTTTTCTCTTTGTTTGTGAAATTTTGACGAACCCGTTCATAAGGTGAAGTGGTGTACCAACGGAACGCAAAGGATCAAGATCGTGCAGATCTGGTACGTCACTTCACCTTATCGTTTCATTCTCACTTCATTTACATTTTAGTACTCTAGTTTTGTGAAATTTGTCTGAACACGTTCGTAAATCTCAATACTTACCCACAATTTTCACATCTTCCGTCTCAGCCTTTGCTATCATACTTGCCCACTTCATTGTTGCTTCATTCACATTCTTTTGTTCCAATTAAGCAAAAGTTGATAAAAATGAGTTGTTGTGATGTGCTCGTGAGGTGTAGACGGTCGAAAGAATGCTCGTGAGATGACGAAAATGAAGAGGAATGACGAAGAGATTGAATGTGAAACGGTGAAAGAAAGATGAGAGAAGAAAGGGTTGAAGGTGTTTTGAAGTGACAAACACGGTGAAAACGTGAGATGTTGAAACACGAAAATGTGACATTATGGAACAACTATCCGACAAAAGTGTCTCGAAATTTGAGCACAGCTTTGTCGGACAGTGAGAATGAAGGATTTGTGGGAGAAATTCGGGGCAAAATTCATATAGTGAAAATGTTGGCGGAAATGATGCGTCAAATGTGTGATGTGAAAACCGACCCTCCAGAGAGAATTATTGTCACCAGTAAACTCGAAATCTCAAAAAGCGTCGCTTGAGTGTGTTTGTGAAGTGGTTGACGTGAAAATCGTTAAAAATGAAAATTGAGAAAAAATTGTGAAAACGATCGAGGTGTGAAATGGTTCGAACCAAAAGTCGCCAGAAGGCGTTCTTAACTGTTCTAATGCTAAAAGGCGTCATAAGAGGACGATTCCTGAGCGAAAGATGATGGAAGACAGGGTCCATACCTTATCTCGAAAATTTCGACTCGTAAAAATCCTCAATGGGTCGGATCAAACTTTTTTTCCAAAAAGTGTTTTTTATCGCGAATCTCACCTTCTGAAATCGATTTTGTAATTTTAGAAGATGTTTGAGGTGAATTTGAGACATAAAGTAGTGGTTAGTAGCGAAATCTGAAAATCGACTTTTTGGTCCATTTTTTGACCACTGTTCGGTACGTAGCTCCACGAATTCTCAACCGATGTTCATCGGGATTGTTTTGATCGATGACTCACATCGTCCCCGACATTTTAGAATTTTTTCGATTTTTTCGAAGTGGTTCTCAAGTTGGATTCACTTGATTTGTGGTCAAAATAGATTTTCGCTACTTTCATGACCTATCATGGTACTTTCTCAAGTGAGGACGGTCTCCAAAATACAACCAATTATCCAAGCGAACGAAATACTCATTCTTTGTTCGTAGATCGCGATATTTGAATGGTTGAAGTACCTTTGTGTATGTTCCAATGAGTTCGCAATTCTCTTTTTCAATACATTTTCAACAAATGATTGAGTGTAATGTTTTCGTTGACAATTATGAGCTCGATATCCTTTCATCCATTTCGAGGGAATCACTTTCCATTCGATTCCTTCGTACCGGTATGTTACAAGTGAATCAGCATACTTGTATTCAGAAATGAGTTCACAATTTTCATTTTCAATGATTCGAGAAACTTTTCTTTCGTGCAACAATTAGATGCTGAAAGATATCTCTGGCGATTCAGATGTGGTCTGTATCCTTTGACGAAATTATTGACATACGCTCGATAAATGTCATCTGGTTTTCTTCGTGCACGTATTCGAAAGTACTCGCCGTGAGATATGTTGTTCCTTGTCGATTGAGAGTTGGTGGTGATTTCAGAATCAATTTTTCTTTCTCCAAAATTTCCAGTAGTTGAGTTGGTGTCAATAAGCTGCTCATTTTATCCTAATTAAAAATTGAATAAAAAGAAATCGACTTTGTTTTCTGAAAGCACTCAAAATTTGCTTCAAAAGACGCTTCAAAGAGGTCTAAATATTTGACATATTTTTGGAATTTAGGTCAAATATTGACATCGTCAAAATACATAAAAGACTTTTAGTTCAAGATTCAAAAGTGGGTCAATCGGAATTGAGATTTGACTTCTATTTATCGATCGAGACCAACGTGGTTCTTAATTCTTCTCTATAACTACTCCCGACAGGTGTCGAGAAATCTAGAACCAAAGATGTCGAACGAATGCAAAGCAAGCGTTGATTGAGTCGATGAAAAAGGAGAATTGTGAACTCGTTTCTGATTACATTCACGGTTCAAAACCGGTCATCTATGTTCATGAAGGTGTTGAATGGAGGATAAAACCGAAGTTGTGGAATCAATGCAATCGACCTCACATGTCACAACGTCGACACTACACTCAATCGTTTGTGGAGAATGAACTGAGGAAGTACAACTGTGAGCTCGTTGGTGAGTACAATCAAGTGCTCACACCGTTCACATATCGGGTGATTGGAGATGATAAAGTTTACAAAATAAGACTTGATTCATGGTTAAAAGCGAAGAATAAACCACCTTTGAGAAATCTAAAATAATGACTTTTTTTTTTATTTTTTTCTTTTTTAATTTGTAGTAAATGACAACACCCCTTCAGTCCCTTAAAAATTATATTCAACAAATTCACGAACTATTTCCAAATACTAATTTCGCTTTAAATGATGGTCGAACATATAATCCAAATAGTACATACTATCAACGTCACTATTCATTTCTCCTTTCAATGCTACGACACCGAGATGTTGAGTTTCCATACGCAACAACAAATCTCAATTTCAACACTCTTCAAATATTTCTGAAAGAAGTGAAAAACAGACGAGATATGTCGACAGAGGATCACAATGTCATCATCATTGATATGAAAGCGCATCCGAGAATTAATAAAACTGAATTGAGAAGGGAAGTGTTCAAGATCACACGGAAACTGAAATCAATTGAGGAGAAATTGGTGGATCATTGGATGAAGAATCTACTGATCATTCAAAAGAAAAATGAACAAATGGAAAACAGAGAAGTGAAACAATTTGATGGATTCAATGAATGCATCTTACTGGCTGAACCACGAAACAAAACTGCATTTGATTCTTGTTTATTGAAGGCACGAAAGAAGTTCAAAAAGAATGAGGTTGATAAGGTTGAAGACAATGGAAAACCATATCAGTTGTACTTCCACAATCACTTGAAGACTGTTGAGGAAATCACAACCTTCATCAAATCTGTGTACGACAAAGAGAAGGATCGTCCATTCAAGATTAGTGTCGACTTTGGAAAGATCGTAGAAAGAAAAGACAAAGAAGAAACACTGTACAATGATTTCAGACCAGAGTTGGAGAACACATCAAAGAGTTTTCCAACAGTGATAAGAAGTGAAGCAGACATCACTGAGTATTCCAAATACGCAATCAACCTCATCAAAGAATCCCAAGAAAGAACTCGAATGGACACAAAGACAATGTTCATTACCATCCATTCCATTCTGGTTGCAGTGTACAGATTTCCAGTTGCAGGAAAAGCAAATGCAATTCTCACTGAACATATCAAAACGAGAAACATTCGGTACATAGATTCTGAGTACAACATCTGCTTCTTTCAAGCACTATCATTCCTCACTCTTCCTGAGGTTCCAAAGAAGAAAATCTCAATCAATATGAGGAACAGTGAAGAATACAGATTGTTCGCACAATGGATGAAGCTTTCACAACTCAAATCTCGACAATTGACACCACATCTTCAGAAGTATCCTGGATTTGATATTCCTTGTGATATTGAGAAAGCAATGATTGAATTCAACATCACAGTTCACATGTATGAATTCGATGAAGACAAGAAGAAATACTTCCTCAGTCAATCGTACATCAACGAAAATGATGGTGCAAGAGTTCTCCCCATCCTGATGATTCCACTGACGGCAACTCTCGTTCATGTATTGTACATTGTCGATCCTGAGAAAATCACTGGATACAAACTCTGCCCGTATTGTCAATCAAGAGGATTCCAAGTCAAGGATTCACAATTCAAACGTACATATGAGAAGCACCTTGCTGAGTGTACAGAACTGGATGGCAAACATGTGAAGAAGATATCACTTGATCGTACACCAAGACCGTATGTTCCACATATTCATAACAACAGAACGTTTGAGTTTCTGATGGCACACAAGAGACAAGACGAATTCAAACCAACACAATACTACATCACTTATGATTTCGAAACAATGGAAGATCTCATTCTTGACAATCTATTCTCTGATGACAACACTCAACTGATCTCACATTTGAAACCTCTCTCTGTTGCATCAGCAATCAAAACAAAATCAGGCGTTCAATCGATCTACTTTGACCTTCGAGATGGAAAGGACTTTGTGAAGCAGTGGATCAGAGAACTCTTCAAATATGCTGAGACAGTTCGAGTCGACAACCAATATGAAGACCCGGAAATTCCTTCTCAAAATGAAGTCAGTGTGATAGGATTCAACAGCTCCAGATTTGACATCAATCTCATCTTTCGTGATCTCGTTGACAAAGATTGGAAAGTGGTGAGCTTCCTTGGATCAACAACAAAGTACATACAAGTATTGACCAGACATGAGAAGACACAACAAGTTCTTCGATTCATCGACATGTTGTCATACACAGGACGCCAATGACATTGGATAATGCAGTCAAAGCCTTCGGAGGAAAGACCACTCTTCAGAAATCATTCTTTGCTTACGAATCATTTGATTCATCAGACTACGACACACTGTTGAGCAAACAAGAACCTTTCTCCAAATATGAGTTCTATTCCAGTCTGAACAATAGTGAAATGTCCGACACTGATTTCCAAATGTACCTCGACGATTGGATCAAGCAAGGATTCAAGAACCGTTAGGAATATCTGAGATTCTACAACATCAGAGACGTTGAATGTATGATTGCACCATTGGATAATCTGATTGATCTGAACTTCCAATACAAAGTGGACATGTTGCACAATCTCTCACTGTCAGCCAATGCTTCAGCAATCAAGTATGCATGTGCCTACAATGACTTTGATATTGATGCTGACTACAACGAATGTGACGATTCTGGACCAATCAAGATCACGAAACAATACTGGAAATACAAAGTGGAAGGATACAGGTACCAAGACCAGAAAGCTCATCGCAATACTACCAACAATATCACTGAAGCAGACTACGACTGGTTTGTTCAACAATGCAAGAGTATGCTACATCTGCAAATGTCACTTCTCACAAGCAGTTCGACCAACATTGGGATAGAATCGACAATTGAAAGGACATTCAAAGAGAACGTAAAGATCTGCTGTGATTACTGCAACACCTACAAGTCAGACCATGATGAACATCTCACAAGATTGAGAATTCAACTGAAGAAGTATTGCATCTGGAAATCACTTCCAATGACTCTGACACACGAGCAGACCTATCACAAACTGAAAGCAGCAGTGACTGGAGGATTATCGAATGTTCAGCATCGACAGAACATCAAAGACGTGCCACCAATCAACCACTTCACATAAGAAGACGGTGTTGTCAAATCAAGCGACACGAACACATCATGACTCACGTTTGTGGTGTTGACTTTAATTCGCTCTATCCAAGTGCATTCTCATCAATCAAGAACAAGAACAATCCATACACGAATCACAGAATGTACATGCCACGACGATGCATATTCACCGCAACAGGAGATAAAGAATGTCGCAAGATCATCGAGGACAAGAATCAGAAGACGTTGTTCGTTGCAGAATTGAAAGGACACATCGATGAAAAGTACATCAATGATTTCATTAACTTCCCACCAATCTTCAGAAACATTGTTGTCAATACGACTGAAGAGAACATCGGAGAGAAGACATATTCACTGATGAAGAAACATGGATTGAAGACTGATGACAAGCAAAGGAAGCTGACCCAACTCTTGAGCACTCACGATCAGTATATGTTCTTTTCGACATACTATCTGTGGTTCCTCATCGACTATTGCCACTTCATTGTAGACGATATTAAGAGTGTGATGGTATTCTCGAGACATTCTGGATTTGAACCATTTGTGACCTCGTTCATGAATGATAGAATTGAAGCAATGAAGGTTGGAAACAAAGGAAAGGAACAATTCTGTCAGACGAACTTGAATGGAAGTTACGGATACGATGGAATAAACACTGAGAAGTACAACTCAATCACAATCTGCAATGAGAAGAGAACATACCTGAAGCAAATGATGAAAGGATTTGTTGCGACTCGAGAAATCAATGAGGACAACTACATTGTGATTGAAGACAGAGAGCATCGTGTAAAACTTGTCTGCAAGAAGCGGTGTTCACACTCGATAACGCAAAGTTCTGGTATCTGAATTTCATCTACAATTTCATGTACAAATGTCTAGATATGAATAAAATCCACTTCTGTGAGGAGACACTGACTCTGCATACTGGGCAATTAGTGGTGATCCAAATGCTGGTATTCACCAACAATTTGAACACGTTCTTGCTGACAAGGAGTTCTATGATGCACACAAATTTGAATGGTTTCCCAATCCTGAAAAGGGTGTCGATGATGAGAAGAAACTGTTAGGACTAGCAATTGAAAAGGAAGGTGAACAGATGATCTGTCTTGCACCAAAGTGTTACTCTCTCGATGAGAAATGCAAGATCAAAGGAGTCTCTGAAGAAAACAAATATCACGAGTGACGATTCTGTGAAGTGTCTGAACGGAGAGAAAACTGTGACTACAACACTGAACTTTCAGACGAGAAGAATCGTGAGCGAAGAGGACACCAATGGATTTGAGGATTGCCAAAATACAACAACAGAAACTCAGTCTCAGTGGAATTCATCTCAAGGCAATCGTACTTGTCAATGAGTCCTGTCCTCCATTCATTCATGGACTGAAAGCAGTGGATTACAGAATTGCATAAATACAAACTATATTTTTGTATAAATGGATGATCCCAAAATCATTGCATTTGTAAAACCTTGCTACCACACGGCACCGTCGAAGCTCAATGGCAATGTCAGAAGTCCTTCTCAAATTTTACCCGTCTATCATACCAAGATGGATGGAGAGAGAATGATGCAGATGATGACACATATTTTAATGATTGGTTGACGGGAAGTCTATCTCCAAATTTATCACTTGCTGATGGAAGGAAAGTTGCACAATTGTTTGTACACGGATTCACAGGAAAACAAATCGACATTATCACTGCTGAACAGGCATATCAAGCTATCAACAATTTTACT